>CM021100.1:593940367-594201282 GCA_007115665.2 Sequoiadendron giganteum
ACAAAATTCTCTCTGGAAAAAACTTTCCATTCTTAGCCCAAAATTCCTGACTAGAGAAAAAGAGTTCCCAAATTTGTTTAGCAAAGGAGCATTCAAAGAAAATATGAACAATTTACTCAAGAACCCTGTAGAGAGAACAAATTGGAATATCATTACTTTTACCCTTGAAAGAAAGTCTTTGTAATGTCAACAACCATCTAAAGCAAGACAGTTTAGCCTCCAATAGACTGTTCCAGTTTTTTTAAGAATTTTTTTTTCCATTGTTCATGATCCCATCGTAAGTTCCAGAATTGATTTAAATTCTATGTTAAATCAATGTTCCTTGTTAAAAAAGTGTATAGATCTTTAACTTTACTGCTTTTTATACCAGTTCCATTTTCCCATTTAAATTCTTTGAATTGTTCTGTTCCATCTTTAGTTAGCACAGGGAATTTTAACCGGCCATAGGCCTCCCTAAGGATAGAGTAAGTTCGCTAGTTGGAGGGGGGATGTTGAATTCATTATTTAGATCATTCCAACCTTTTAGTTTCCCATTTTCAAGAATGTCCTTAAAGAATCCGATGCCTTTAGCAGCCCAACCTCTTGTCGAGCAGCCTTGAAGAAGAGCTAAATGTTTCCCTTTATGATTTAAGTTCCACCAAATAGATCTAAAGGAAAAGACAATCCCCAAAAGTGAATTGGTGATTAACAAGAAAAGGTTTCATCATTTCCCAGACCTTCACCCTTTTGCCCTCTTAGGCACAACACTACTAATTTTCTGTTGGACCAACACCTTCCATGGATCGCTACCTTCAAAAGTTCCAAAGATCCATTTTGAAGCAAGGGCAATACCTTGTAATTTTAGGTCTTTCAAACCCAAGCCCCCATTTTATTTTGCAATGATACACCACTCCCACTTAATTACATGCTTTTTCTTATTACCTTTTCTATTTGACCAGAGAAAAGACCTAATTCTTTTCTAAATTTCATTGATTTGGTAGGAGTTGAAGAACCAAATAGAGGAAAAGTATATACTATAAGAAGAAAGAATCTTTTGATAGATTTGCAAACGGCTAGCTAAAGACATAAATTGCCTGTTCCACTTACCAAGTTTTTTGTCAATCTTTTCATGAGTCCAAAGTCACATTTCCTTCAGATTTGGCTCAATTGCAAAAGGAATCCCAAGGTACCTTACAATTTTGTGAGGCCCACCTCACTGAAATTCAGATGACCTAAGCCAATCTGGGGGAGAGTCCTCCTAGCCTAACAACTAGGATTTAGAGGGGGCAAGCTTAGCACCTGAGGCTAAGCAGAAGAGCTCCAAATTTTTCAAGAGATTGCTAAAGTTCCTATCCTCCATATGAAACAAAATGGAAGTATAATCAGAAAATTGATGGTTGATGAGCTCATTTCCATCCGAAAGCCTTATACCCTTAACATTATGAGATGAGGAGCCTTCTCTCAATAGAAAATGGAGTGCATCTAAAGGAAGGACAAATAGAGCAAGAGCAAGGGGGAATCCTTGCCTTATAGATCTTTCCAAGGGGATTTATTGAGTGAGAACCCCATTAACATCAACTTGAGATCAAAGGCATCTCGAAAAAGAGTTTTCACCATATGGCAAAAGCCCTCAGGGAACCCAAATGCTTGTAACATTAACAAAACAAAATCCCATTCAATCCTGTCATATGCCTTTTCAAAATCAATAAGCATCATAGCTACTTTCTGATTGGAGATTTTTTCCTAGTTCAAAGCTTCCCAGCCAGTAATCAAATTTTCCAGAATGAACCTCCCTTTTATAAATCTAGTTTGAGTAGCATTTATGATGGATGGGAGGACAAGAGCCACTCTTTTAGCAAGGATTTTGGCCAAAATCTTATAGGAGACATTCAAGAGAGTAATGGGTCTCCAATTTTTTATTAGAGCTTTATCACCTTCCTTTGGGATCAGTTTGATTATTCCTTTATTAATGTTTCTACCAAGAGAACCTTTCTCAAAGGCCTCATTGAATACTTAGAGAAGGTCATTAGATATCCAATCTATAAATGTTTTGTAGAATTCAGTCAGAATCCCATCAGCCCCTGGAGACTTATAATTTTTGAGAGAGAGAATAACCTTTTGGATTTACTCTTTTGAGATCTATTTCCCTATGTCTTTTTCCATCTCTTTATTGATTTTCTTAGGGGAGGTTCTTAATGAGCTTCCTTGCTTGGGTATTGGTTTTCCGTATCTTGTCTAAAGAAAAAATGTCCTTATAGAACTGAAATAAATGAGATCTTATCTCCTCTTGACTAACCACATGTGACCCTCCAACCTAGATGAAGTCAATCTGTTCTCTGGACTACTTCTCTTTAATAAACCTGAAGAAGAACTTAGTCCCTTTATCCCCATTTTCCAGCCAATTCATTTTGGATCTGACCCTTAGCCCCTTTATCTTAGTATTTTGAACCCTTCTAAGAGCCTCTTTGTCAACATCCAGGCTAGTAGCCAAGGATTCATTAGTGGGGTTATACTGAAGATCTACTTCTGACTGGAGAAGTCTCTCCCAGAGAAGGGATTCCCTCCTATGACAATCTTTAGCTTTCTTTTTACCAATAGTCTGAAAGAGGCCTTTCCAACCTTCCAAATTAAGAGACCATCTATCAATGGCAGACAAGGATTTGTATAAGTGCTTGTTTATTTTCCTAAGATAGAGAATGGCATTCCTGCAAGCCAGATCCTTCAAGAGATAGGTGTTGAGCCAAAAGATTCTATTAGGACCTCCAACTTTTGGAATACTAGATTTCAAAATTAATTTGGCTCTAATAGGATGATGATCTAATAGATAATAGGGGAGAACCTCCACCTTACACCCTTCACCCACCAGAGTAGCAGAAAAGAAGTCCTTATTAGTATAAAACTTGTCAAGTCTACAATATACCCTCTTGCCACCTTTTTGAGAGTTATGCCAAGTGAACCAAATAGATTTGTAGTCCTTCTTTTTCCCTCCTAAGGGATCCTCTAGTCTCAATTTGGATTTCATTCTCTGCCAAAAGAAACTTTCATTGATTTTCTACTCAAACCCCAATCCACCCAACTTATCCTCCCCCTTCTCTACAAAGTTGAAATCACCGCCTAAGATCCAAGGGATCTCTTGAAGGGAATAAAGCCAATTCCACAAGGAAATTCTATCCTTGTAATCATTGGGGGCATAAACTAAGCACACTCCAAAACATGTTTTATCTTTCTCAATAATTACCCAAACCGCCCTATTATAGGGAGAGGCACCAAAACTACTGGCATACCTAGACCACTTGTTTGCCACCAGCAAGGAAGCACCACCTTTACCTCTTTCATGGTTGGTAGATATTGAGTAGCCTCTCTCCAAATTACTTTTAGGTTGTTTTCTAGGTTGAACCTAATGGCCTTAACTTCCTGTAAAAGAACGAAATCTTTTTCCATTTTTTGGATTAGGAATATCCTAACCACATGGTTTTTGTCCAGGGTTTCCAAACCTTGGAAATTCGAGGAGATGTAGTTGACTTCTATTTAGAACATTCATAAAGAGGAAGGCACTTTATTGTTTTGAAAATTATCAAAAAAATTAGGAAGCTTAGCCTCAACTTCTACCATTTTTGCATTGGGAGGGATGATGCCACTAAGCTTCTTCCTTTTATCCTTTTGGGGATGGGCTGACTCAAAGAGGTTTACAGGGTTGGATTTGGCATACCATTTTTTATTTCTATATCTTTGAGTATTCTTCTTCAAATCATGCTCCAAATGGGAGATCTCTCCATTAGTTATATCCTTGGCTGAAAACTCAATGTCTTTTGTAGATTCCATGCCTGAGTGTGAAGCATAATCTTTTGAGCTCATCATTCCACCTATGGGGATGGGAGGATCTTCAGTGAGATTATGTATTATCAATTCATCAACTTTTGTATTTCCTGATACAAAAGAGATAACATTTTGGGACCTTGAGGAAACAGATCTTTCCTTCTCTGGAATAGATTCCCCCTCAGTGAGAACATCTAGGTGTTCAAGGCTCTTTTTAATATTCAGATCATTATTAAGATGCGATTTTGCATTTTCACCATTTTGGGGCATCAAACTGGCACCCAGTACCAGTTCCTCCCCATCCTTTTCTTTGAAGGTTTTTCAATTAAATGTATATATTGATTTATCATAGGCACGATTAGGGCCTTTATTTACCTTACTCTGCTTTATTTTTAACAGAGCAAGCTGTTGGGCATTCAAATTTGATGTATTATCCATTTTAGTTCCCACCAGGTTACTCTCAGGCATAAATCCCTCATTTTCCTTTACACAAGGATCATTATCAGTGAGATTTTTACTAGAATTGTTCTTTACTTTGTTTAAAAGGGAATCAAGTTCCACTTCAATAATTTTATCGTTATTAATGAGAGGAGGTTCAACATAAGATATATTTTTCAAATGATTGTTCTAGGGAGGGGATGTAGATCCAACATCCAGAGGAGGATCAGACACCTCGATCTTCTCTTCATTATTTACATCATGCCCCTCACTACAGGTGGAATGAATATTTTTATTGTTGTTAATTCCATTATACCCACCTGAGGTGGATCTCAAATTTATCCAGTTTCTAATCAGAGCAAAAATTCAACCTAATGTGTCCCTCTCGCATGCATAAATAACATGCATTCAGACCCCCGATAATTTCAATATCACAACAAAAAGACCCATATTTCAATTAAATTTCAATTACCTCCGACGCATCCTTCCCAAGTGAGAGAGAAACCAAAACTCGAGCATCTGAGTGTGGAAGAGGGGTTTTAGTATCATCAATTTTAATGACATTACCGTAGGGCTCCAAAATCAATGGTACAAATTTCCAAAACCTTGGAGGAACATGTTTTATTGTCAACCACTGAGGGCTAGAGAGGGCCAGGACCTCATCTTCCATAGCCTCTAGATTTCAGGACAAAGCCCTAAACACCACTGAACCCACATTCCAGAATTTATTTTGAATTACTTCCACTTGAGAATTAGGGTAACAGAAAAAAACAACATACAATCCTTTTTGAATCATTCTGCAATAATAAAAATGAAAGCCCAATTTATTTTCTCAAAATTTGGAGAACCATTCCTCCATATATTTCCTGGTTGGAACCTTAGTAGGGTCAATAGCCGCAAAAAAAATAGCAGTTTTACCCAATTTATTATCCTCTTTAGCAATTGCATCATCCAAGACTAGGTTCAGAACCAAGACATCCTTCAAGGGAGGAGCAGAAGGAGGCTTACCTTTTCATTCTCTGCCATGATGTTGCAACAATCCAGTGTCTTCATGAGAGAATTTAGCACCCACCGACAGCAAGTTCCTCTCTCCTACAACAATATCTTGAAAATATTTGATCTCCTCATTATTAAAGGAATGATTTTCTATAGAACCGTTAAAATCCGAAGGGCGCGTGCCACCATCCATTGAGGGCAGAGCGCAAGGTAGGATAACACATGCGGGTGCACACCACCAAAGCCTCCAGTAGTAAAGAACACCACATGAGAGGACACTCCTACATCAGTAGGACACATGGGAAGGACGGTCACTGGAGGCATGATCATGGAGGAGGGTCGAACCTCCTCCACATACAGGAAGCTTCACACAAACAGAAAGGACCACAAACCCTAGGTTGCACACCTGAAACCTTTCCGAAAAAAAATTTCTATTGATCTCAAGGTTTTTTGAAATTGAAGAGTTTAATATATATATGTATATATATTCTATCAAGGATTGAGATCTTTTAGATTTCTCATAGATATTACTTATTCAATGATGATATGGTGTGTGACTTATAGTAAACTATACTACAATTGTGTAAGGAAAGAAAAATAGATTACAAGGAAATGTTACCATGTTGTCAATCAACTTTGGGAACAAGTATTCATGGTGCTATATGAATCAACTGATGAAGATCTTAAAAAAATGAGAAATTTCCTTGTTTTTCATCTTATGACTTATAAATATGATTCACTAGACACTAGTATTCATGATGTATATTGAATGCATTTGACACTAGGCCAAATGAATTATGTTTTATTTTGTAAGAAACTTAATTTATTTGTCAGACAGAGCTATCAATTTTTCTAGTTTGTCCCAAGCTGTATTGTTTTGAGGGATTGTGTATATTTTCATTTGTCCAAGCATGTAACTAGAAAGGATCTTACCTTGTTGAGTGAATTCATGGGGTCGATCCACAAAGTAATAAAATACTTTTTGTTTGTGGTTTTGTTAGGGGGCTTTATTCCCGCCTGTCCATGTGTTCTTATTTCTTCTTTGACTTGGTGTTTGTGATGCTTATTTGTTATAGGCATGCCATGGTGGTGATCTTTGTATCTAATCATTACATAGTGAATATGCACTTGAAGATATGTATTGTGCGATTAAGCACATTTTGGGTAATGGATAGAGAAAAATGCAGTTATATCCGAAGGAAAATATTAACTTGAGCACAACACATACGTTCACTGTATATGAAAAATCTGCATATTAAGGGTTGAATGTTGAGTTTTTTATTCATTTTTTAACAAATGCAAACATTTATCATAAAACCCTAATCTGGAAACCCCAAATTTGCTAAATTCCTTAATAAATAAAATTGAAAACCTCAAATTCCCAGTTCATAATTAAAATACTTCAAAATCATTCATTTATTTCCAAGAAATCACTACAATAAACGACGACCAAAATTTCATCAACCAATACCCAACACATCCCATTCGATCAAAAATTTTGCCAAAAATTTCACAATGAAAAAACATCAATGCCTCACCATACACAAAGGAATGCAAAGAGTAGAACCTGGGAGGCCGCGTTGAAAAAGTGGAGGTGTTGAGGTTGCCTTAACATTTATATTCACCCTTCCCTACATTTGACTGACCCTATTCACAAAGAAAACCTTTCAACTGAGCATGCCAAAATGAATGTGCCTATTTTTTTTTGCTTTTTTTTCCATACTTTTGGCTGAAAGCTTTCTGATCGAATCGGTTTTAGTCAAAAACCTTCCAAGTGTAAAGGGGCTTCCACATCGGTACCAAATCACCACCATGTGGTTTCGGCCAAAAATAGCTCGACTGAAAACCTTCTGACCAAAAACTACTCGATCAAAACCCTTTGTTTAGCCAAAAGTGTGACACACTATTGTTCTTTTACTCGCATACAATAATAAAAAGGTTAAACATGAACAAAAAATTACACCATGTCTAGGCCAAATTCAATGGCTGAAAGAGTACCATGATGGAATTATCTAAGCTCATCCTTGGTCATTAATTGTTCATTCTCACTTAAATATACATTAGTAATACTATTTTTTATAATAATTTTAAATGAAATGCACTATGCAATGAATTTAAGTTTTACCTGTACATAAGATTTCTCTTTCTCCTCATGGCTAGCCATGGATGGCTTTCTTTATTTTCTTTCCTCACAAGTCTCCACGTATGTAGTACACACTATTGGCTCATCTCCTCTAGGTGTCACATCATGGACCTCATACTCATCTGTGTTTAGGGGAGTCTCAGTAGTATCTCCCATAGGACCTATACACATATGAATGCACATAGTGCAATGATAAGGCACATAAATATGTCTAGATGATGATGCTCCACCAACATCAACTGAACCACCATGAGTGTCACTATCAGGTGGTTTGGAAAATTGAGAAGACTATGTAATCAAATGGTCAATCAAAGAGTGTATGGCCATGAGACTTTACATTACTACATTTGCAACAATGTTTGGATGGGCTATTGGATGTGGGAGAGCAATAGGAGGAGGGGGAATATATGGACCTTTGATTTGATTCATTTCCCTAGGTCTATCTTGGGGCATTCCTCTACCAACTCCTTGAAAATATCTAAAATCAAAATATTTCACATATTTGCCTAAAACAAACTCCACATATAATTTCTGGAGAAAATAAAGAGGGACGTCAAGATTATTGTTGGGTGGTTTATCAAATACCATCCACCAGTGATCCCAAAATTTTCTTGTTATACCCTCATGTGTGAACCATTTTATTGAAAATTTGGGTTTACATGCATCAATAGGTTGTCTAGTTTTTGGATTCACAAAATATTGGGCTATTGCAGTTTTAGATATTTCTAATTGTTTGATTTGGTCATAGCTCAATTTTTCACCATATTGTAACATCTTTATTTGTCTCCTCTTGAAATGAAGTATTTTTCCTTGTGATGTCTTTCATATGACTTATTATGGCCTCTAAATTTGGTCATTGAGCACAACTAAGGGTGTTGACGGTGTCTTTTAACAATATTCCTCAATTTAGTCAGATGTCAATTAAATATTGATTTGAAGGAAGATTTGGTGGAGAGTTTTCTCTATCAAATTCTTCATCCATTTTAAACGCTATTTTTAAGTAAAAAAATAAAAATTAACATAATTTTTAACCAATTATTAAATCTATAAACAAAAACCTAGTATATATACCAATTTTTTTGAAAAAACAAATAAAATGATGAAAACAAAAATGAATTACTTCACTATGAAATGTGAGAAAATTACAAAATATAGTGGAGGGAAATTTATTTGCAGCCAAAATGAATAGTAGATTCATTCGGATATCCATTTTCTCCTTCTGCCCATGCATCACGCACTATACAAATGCGTGAAAATTAACCTTTTTTTACTCATAGATTTCCAAGATGGATATAAGTTTTGAAAAGATTTTTTAATATTAAAAGCTCTCCAAAACAGATATACATTTTGGAGAGTGTTAGTTAATAGATTTTTCCTTGAAAAATAAATTTAGAAAATGACTCAAGATGCCTAGAAAGAAGAAAAAACAACACTAACAGTTGGAGAAGTTGCCATTGGATTGACAACTTTCCTCTAAATTTTAGAGGTAAAACTCCCTCTTAAGATATGCAATGAATGAAAACACAGGGTATGATTTTAACCGAAAATCAAAAAAGGAAGGCTAACATGTACCCATAACCATGAAAATAGATGTGAAAGTGATTTAAAATGTAGTGAAAGCGAACAAATAAACCAAAGTTCATTTATCCCACACCCATGAATGAGAAACAAGAAAATAATGGACAAAAAAATCCCTTTCAATAACTAGGTTAAACTGAATTCAAAGCCTCAGAAATAACCACATACAAAGCCTAACATAACAGATAAAACATTGAAGAGTAATTACGAAGAATCAAAGTTCATTCACAATCAAAGAAAACATTAATAAATACACATATTCAAAAATATCTCTTTTATTTCTCCAATACCAAAATGAGTTCAAAGATTGATTCCTTGTAAAACAAACTGCCCCTACTTCCCCTGTTCCAAAATAGCTACCAAAAGATCCCCTCCAATTACATACATATCTTTCTTTTATATCGCTCCCACCATATTATAGCAATTTGGAAAAACTTCTAATTCATGTGAGGACATTTGGCACCTTGGCATCAAATTCCAATTTGATCTCCTTGATTTCTGATGTGTTTTCCTTTGTAACCGTTTCTTTACATGATTGTTTCCTTAATTTTCTCACAGAATAAGCCATTCTCCTCCTTTTCTAAATTAAGAAAAAGAGACTAGTATTCTCTTTTATCCTTTTGATATACATGGCTTGATACTCACTCGACTCTTTTATGCTCTTCTTAAGCTTTAATAGTAGTTCGACTACCTACACAGGTGGGCTCTTTGGGTTAGAATTAAAATTGTTTATAATTCTTATCATCTAACACTTCAGAGATCAATCCCAAGGCTCATATTTAAGTGGAACTATAGAATTTAGCTTCACATCTGCCAGTTGAATTTTCCAGAAATTCTTGAAGTTTCTCAGGCTTGCTTGATGAAAATAGACTCCTAGATATTACTTCAGATCCTTCATTCTCATCACCAATGGTATAAACAGGAGAATTTTCTTGATGTAAAATTTCGTAGAGAATATTCCCATTACAAACTGACTTGCACATTTTCTGTATCGAAACACTTTACTTGCAAGGCTGACATTATTCACATCACAATTCTGGGTCAAAGTTCTTGGAATTGCCTTGAAGGCTTGAACCACCGCCGATGACCTCGTTCGAATCAATGTGGCCAATACAACCAACTCAGTTGCACCACCACCTGGAACAAGTTTAGGATTCTCTATAATGCTTCAGGCAACCTACATTGTATCTTGAAGATTTCACTCCACTCACGTCACATGGCTATTTCGACTATATATACTTGCTCTTGACATTTTTAATGTTATCAGACTCTTCTAACTTGACAATGTTTGGATGATTCCAGTTGATGCGTCAAACAATCCTGATCCATAAGCATGAATAATGACAATTATCATGCAGATTATTTTTCTTCAAATAGAGAATTGGTTGTCATATAAGCTAAAAAACACACATAAAGTTGACACCATTAAATTGGAATATATGGGTTTCTAGTGATTTACCACGACCGTCACAATATCTTCCACCACATTGCCCTGTTGCAAGATATTTTACTTGTATAGATATTCCAATTTCTTCCCTAACATTATGCACAAATTTGAGCCAGATTAGAGTACCCTTTGATAGGTGATTGGTGGGCACCAAGCTTTAGACTGGTTGCATGTTGATCTATCGTGCATTCATCATTTTCTTAGCATTCCAAAATTTATTATGGTTATTGACGGTACATAGGTCATTGCAATTTTGCACTACGTTTGAGCAACCCTCCATATCAATCAGCCTTTATACTGGCTACGTAACCTTTGTTGGGCTATTAGAAAATTTTGTAACTTTCGAACCTTTAACCAAGATTTTGGGAGTTTCAAAAACTTTGGAATCCCCGACTTCAATCCTCCAAAATTGCCATGGGTTTCACGTTGTCGACAGAATGAAGGAGTTCAAAACTTTCAAAACACTTGATATCTCTTTAAAGAATGGGCTAATCATTTTGAAATGATTTACACAAACACCTTTGAGTTTTAGAATTCCGATGGAGAGTTCTGAAACTGCTTGGAAACATCGATAAGAGCCAAAATTTCAGTACTATCCAATGCTTTATCAATTTTGCAATGAAGCTTACCAATCAAAAATAGGGTTCGGGTCAACTGAATATGGGGGAACAATGTAGATTGATACCTTCTACAACACAATTTCAGATCTCAAGATATGGAAACTCTTTCAATTTCAGGGACCAAAATTGGGCGTAACATTGGCTCCGATTGGGGACTATATTTTTGTAGAAAATGGAAAGAACTCCAGAATCATTGGGACATACTGGTCCTTGTCCATTGGGTCGTAGGTTCAAAGATCAATATGTTCTCATACTGATTTCAATATATTATATCATCCTGGCTAAGCCATCCATGTGAGCTTATTTGCCTTGTTATTTCACCTTTCTTTGGAGTGGAAATCTGCACCATTAGCCTTAGATAGTGTATAGGAAAAACTACTTCAAAAGAGTGCCAGTATATATTGTATTTAAAAACCAAAACCATGTGTCTCCCCATTTACTGATGATTTTCAAACATTCATAGGGTCTACTTAATCTCTGAGTCTTTTTACGACAAAATATTTTCTATTTTAGTATGTTACAAAACTAAAGTCTTCAAGCATGACATCATCATCCTTGACATCATAAGATGCAACCTCTAGTTTCTTGCAAAGGTTTTCTATAGCTTCTCCCAAAAGTTTTTGCATGCCTTGAAATACTCTTATTCAACCATTTCAATAGTATCATTGCAGAATACAGACAAAAATAGTTGTTCAAATATCTCATATAGAATGCTACAAGTAGAGTCAACTGAGCCTAGCTGTAAAATTTTATTCACTACATCCTTGTAAAGGAATTTAGAAATGTTTCTTACATAGGTGGAGATAAGGTAATGTTATTATCAAACAACGAAATGTAAAGGGATGCACTTGAGACTCAAAATAACTTCTTATTGAATATTGAATCCATTAACTCGGAAGAAAGGGTCAAGGGTTCTAATGGAGGTGTTTATTTTTCTTAAGGATTTGCATGAACCTTTTAGTTTTCTCATGACAAAAGTATACTATGCCATTGGAAAGCCACAAATCCTCTTATGAAATAGGGAGAGGGAAAACCAAATGCGACCACTACACTTTATTGAAGAAAACTGCACACGACTGGAAATAAAAGAAAAACCTAAGAATCCTATGTACCCAGACTAGGTACAAAAAACTATCATCACTCCAAAAGACTACACAAATCCATTTATAGGTAGGGAGAAATAGATGCTAGAGTGGAAAAGAAAAGTGTACCTGTGAAGCATTTGTAAGCTCAAAAACCATCTGCTAATTATAAGCATAAATTTGTAATTCATATGACAAAATAACTTAAGTGATATGGTAGAGCCAAACAACCACTTTGCATCATAAACTTCTAGAATCTTTTCAACACGCTCTTGTGTATAACTACCCATTGTTGCAGTAGATGAATTAATATCCCATGCTTGAGAATAACCTTGACTACTCAAACCATCGAGAGACCAATCATTAGTCATATATGTCTCATACAAAATGGGAAGTGGATTAGGCTAAAAATCTACATGGTAAACAATATGTACATGTGATTGAAAATCACCCCCAATTGTAATAATTTCCTCTTTCTCTACAAGGTTTGGTTCAATATTTTCATGTTGCACTTCATCACCTTTGTTTGCAACCTGTAGATTAGATATGACATCTTCTTCTCCACACAAAAAATCTTCTTCACTTGCATTAAGGCACCAATTTGAGATATACAAAATATGAGGTTCATCATATTTATCCATTTGATCACTTATATATGAATTATCATGGCTAATCTTAACCTCATCTTTCAAATTTTGTTTAAAAATTTCAGCATTCAGATTTTCAAGATGAAAGGATTCAAAAGAAAAATCATTCCCTGACCTCCTCTTGCATCCATATTTTGGTTTCATTTTTCTCAGGGAACTTGAAGTATTTGTATTCTACTTGCATTTACTTTGAACAATATATGTTCAATGCCTCATCTTTGTGTTGTGTTTCCTCCAGATACTCCTCATCAATGGTAAAAGTAAATGATTCCATTTTTGTAGTAGATAAGGAGGCTAAAACAACTTCATTTGCACTACCTTCTTCACCGTTAACATCATGGGAAAAAAATTCACTTTCTCCATCATTTGATGGGCTTATAGATTCGTCATTATCTTGCTCATAATTCAAATAATATGCTTCAACTCTTCTATTCATATGAGGGTTAATCCTTACATTTCTTACCTCGTTTCCACAAAAGTGCTTCGAATAAAAAACAACAAGGTTAGAACATTCAACAAAAGGAGGTTGAACATCTTGGAAACATATAGGCTGAAAACTTGGTTTTTGCATGATAGGTTTTCTCATGGATCATTACTTGAATTATCTACAACCTTATATGCTTTCCATAACCCACTTAATATCAAATCATCTTCTATTTTCACAGCTTCTTGTTGTGCAATTTTAATATCAATTACTTTACTTCATCTCAGCTCAAATTGAATATCTGGATGCAATGCAGAAATAAAAGTACAAAGCTAGAGTTTCTTACTCAGTTGAATAGAAGTTGGAATATTTTTAAGCAGCCAGTTGAATCTGTCCATGAAATTTTTGATGTATTCACCTTCTTTCTTTTGGATATTGAAAAATTAGCCCAACAAATCAGCTTAATCAATAGGGCCCTTATACCTTCCCAAGAACTTATTCTTCAATGAGCTCCAATCAGTAATATTTTTTTCTTCTAAATAACAAAACCAATTTTTTGTAGGCTCAATAAGAGATTCAATAAATAATCTCACAAAAAAATCTTCTTCGCTTACCCCCAAAATACCACATACAACTATAAATGCCAGAATGTGGTCTTCAACATCTTGATGATTTTCTCCACTGAACTTTGGGAAAAAAATTCTCGATCCTTCAAGCAATGGTGAATATTGTGGCAAAGAAAGAGGTCCAAAGTGATTTCCCCATGGTTGGGAAGAAATCAATTCCATAATGTAAATCCGAAAAATAAATCAATAGAGGTCTTCATCAGAATAAAATGCTTCTGGATATGTTCCACCTCATAGAGCCGCTAGCCTTCATCCTTGGGGAGGCACCTTTAAATTTTTGGGGAAAATAAGAGCATCGTTCTTCAATTTTGAATCCCCAGCGGAGTCACCAAAAATCTATTGGTTAACAAATTCATCTATTTAATTTACTCTTTTTCCCACACGAATGACAATTGACCAACAATTGAGTCACTTGCAATGTTTACTTGCAAGTTCTCTCTACTTATTTTACAAGGTGCAACTACCTTCCAAAGATATGCAATGAATGAAAACATAGGGTATGATTTTAACCAAAAAGTAGAAAAGGAAGGCTAGCATCTACCCATAACCATGAAAATAGATGCAAAAGATTGATTTAAAATTTAGTGAATGCAAACAAATAACCCAAAGTTCATTTATCCCACACCCACGAATGAGAAACAAGAAAAGAATGGACAACAAACTCCCTTTCAACAAGCAAGTTAAACTGAATTCAAAGCCTTATAAATAACCACATATACAAGCTGACATAACAAAGAAAACATTGAAGGGTAATTACGAAGAATCAAAGTTCATTCACAATCAAAGAAAATATTAATAAATACACAGATTCAGAAATATCTCTTTTATTTCTCCAATTCCAAAATGAGTTCAAAGACTCAATTCCTTGTACAACAAACTGTAGTTGAAAAGAAAATAAACTACCCCTACTTCCCCTATTCCAAAATAGCTACCAAAAGATCCCCTTTGATTACATATATATCTTTGTTTTATATCGCTCCCACCATATTACAACAATTTGGAAAAACTTCTAATTCATGTGAGGATATTTGGCACCTTGGCATCAAATTCTAATTTGATCGCCTTGATTTCTAATGTGTTTTCCTTTGTAACTATTTCTTTACATGAATGTTTCCTTAATTTTCTCACAGAATAAGCCATTCTCCTCCTTTTCTAAATTAAGAAAAAGACACTAGTATTCTCTTTTATCCTTTTGGTATACACGGCTTTATACTCACCTAATTCTTTTATGCTCTTCATAAGCTTTAATAGTAGTTTGACTACCTATTCAGGTGGGCTCTTTAGGTTAGAATTAAAATCGTTTATAATTATCATCTAACACTTCAGAGATCAATCCCAAGGCTCATATTTAAGTGGAGACTATAGAATTTAGCTTAACATCTACTAGTTGAATTTGATAGAAAGTCTTTCGAAGTTTCTCAGGCCTTCTTGATGAAAATAGACTCCTATATTTATTACTTTAAATCCTTCATTCTCATCACTAGTGGTACAAACAAGAGAATTTTCTTGATGTAAAATTTCGCAGAGAATGTTCCCATTACAACCCAACTTGCACATTTTCTCTATTAGCACACTTTACTTGCAAGGCTGACATTATTCACATCACAATTCTAGGTCAAAGTTCTTGGAATTGCCTTGAAGGCTTGGGCCACCACCGATGAACTCATTTGAATCAATGTGGCCAATGCAACCAACTTAGTTGCACAACCACCTAGAACAAGTTTAGGATTCTCTATCATGCTTCGGGAAACCTACATTGTATGTTGAATATTTCACTCCACTCGTGTCGCATGGCTATTCTGACTGTATATACTTGCTCTCGACCTTTTAAATGTTATTGGACTCTTCTAACTTGACAAAATTTGGATGATTCTAGTTAATTTGGCAAACAATCTCAATCCATAAGCATGAATAATGAAAAATAGCATGTAAATTCTTTTGCTTCAAATGGAGAATTGGTTGTCATATAAGCCGAAAATCACACATAAATCTGACATTATTAAATGGGAATATATGGGTTTCTTGTGATTTACCATGACTGTCACAATATCTCCCACTAAATTGCCTTGCTCCAAGATCTTTTACTTGTATAGATATTTTGATTTCTTCCCTAACATTATGCACAAATTTGAGATGCATTAGAGTACCCTTTGATAGGTGATTGGTGGGCACCAAGATTTAGATCGGTTGCATGTTGATCTATCATGAATTTGTCATTTTCTTTGCATTTCAAACTTTATAACAGTTATTGGCGATACATAGGTCGTGGCAATTTTTCACTGCGTTCAAGTAACCCTTCATATCAATCGGCCTTTATACTAGTTACATAACCTTTTTCGGGCTATCAGAAAATTTTGTAACTTTCAAACCTTTAACCAAGAGTTCAGGAGTTTCGAAAACTCCCGACTCTCTGACTTCAATCCTCCAAAATTGCAATGGGTTTCACGTTGTTGGTATAATGAAGGAGTTCAAAACTTTCAAAACACTCGATGTCTCTCTAAAGCATGGGCTAATCATTTTGAAATGATTTAGACAAACACCTTCAAGTTTTAGAATGTCGATGGAGAGTTTCGAAACTACTCGAAAACATCGATGAGAGCCAAACTTTCACTACTATCCAATGATTTATCAATTTTGCAATGAAGCTTACTAATCAAAAATAGGGTTCGGATAAACTGAATATGGGGGAACAATGCAGATTCACACCTTCTACAACTCAATTGTAGATCTCAAGATATAGAAACTCTTTCAATTTCAGGGACCAAAATTGGGGGTAATAGAGAGCTTTTTAATCTATATGTAGCTCTCCAAAACATATATTTATTTTGGAGAGCATTTTTTTTTTAAATAATTAATGTTTTTTATATTATATGATATATGTAATATATATTAGTACAATATAATAAAATATTATCATATTCGATACTATATAATAATAATATAAAATAATATATATTATATATCATATAAAATAATGTATTATATCATAATAATATATAATATAATTTTGTATATATAATATTTAAATTAATAATATTTTATAAAATAAAGATATATATTATTTTATATTAATATATAATATATATTATTATCAAAGCCATCTCTGCTCAAAATGCTCCAAAGTTGGAAATCAAAGTTATGGATTGATAAAATTTGCTTACTTTTGGAATTTTTGGGAGAATATACAAAAATGAGTGTGTATATTTAGTGTCATGATGGTAATCTAGAGGAGGATCGGGTGTGATTTGAAATATTGCTAAGGTCTTGCAAATATCTCAGCTTGGGCATAGATGACAAGGGAATCAAGAAGAAGACCTAGAAAACCATGTGGAGTTCTACTTATAGAGAATGTAAAGCTTATTCAAGTGTAAAATGGATCTCATGTACCCACAAAATTATGGATATGCATTTAAAACAAAGAAGGTTGATGCCCATTTCGAAATACTATTCAAGGTGGAATTAGGGGAGATTAGGTCCGCAATAAAAAAGTGATCTGGGAGTAGTGCCTAGCGTCGAGACATATCCTATTGCAAGTATGAATAGTTGGTGTTGTCATTAATATCAACATGCCTATGTTTGTGTTGTCATTAATATCAACTGGTGATGATTGAGAAGTTGTGATGATGCTTTGATTAGTTGCACTATTTTGTCATTAGTAAATATTACTAGTGTCAACCTCTCATGTTACTTTGATAAGCTTATGTTTATGGATGTATAGATGAGTTGTATTGTTGTATTTGGTTTAGTGGTGATGAATAAGTGTTGAAGATTATGATTATATGTCTCTAGTGCTTGGTTTCCAAGTGCTTTTGAGAAAATTTGAATAAAAGAGGAAACAGTGTGTAGAAGAGGTGTTCTAGCATATAAATTAAAGTTCTAGTTTTGCTCCACATTTCTTTTGTGTTGAAGATCTTCTCGTGTGGTTTAGATATGTTGGTCAAAGGTCTTCAAAGGTTCTATATCCAGAAAAAATTGGTCTGGATTGTTGTGAAAAGAGAGTTGTGTTCACCAGTGTGAACCATATGTTGTAGCATAGTGTTTGGGAGAAATGGTTTTGATCCAAATTTCTCCATAGTTTGGTTTCTAGTCTTGTGTTTTTGGAAGTGTGTTGATAGGGTTCATATCTACCTTTAGTTAAATTTGTTTGTGGTTTGGTGCTTTTCAAGTTGATTTCTTGATTTATAGTGTGTGGAGTATTATCTGAGTGAACAAGATGAGTTTTTTCTTTAGGTGAAAGTTGTTGTGAAGGAATTTGTTGGATTTCAGGGTGTTTATGGAATATTCTAGATTATGTTTAAGTGATGTATGTTTTTCGTGAGTCATATTTGGATCAAAGGAAGTGTGTACTTAAATTTTTAATGGTGTTTACACGGGTTTTTTTTACCTTGGGTGTTTACACTAATTTTGAATTTTCTTTGGTGATTGTGGAAGCATAGCATGGCATGTATGAGTAGATTTAGGTCCGAGTTAAGGTGTGATGTCATTTTCCTTCATTCCTTTCCACCATTGGAATTTTTTGGTGCCGAAATAATTTAAATTTGCATCTATATAGTTGAGGTGCATAGCCGACCTTATCAATTATTTTCAAGGTTGAAGAAGTTATAAATAAGTTTTGTGTTGATGGAGGATGTGTGTGTGTATTTTTTGTGATGTGAATTGGGAGCTTTAATGAGTTAGAATATTGGAAGCAGTGAGAAGAAGGTGTCTTAAATCTTTAGAAAGGCTAAAAATGTGTTGGTGATGTTATGATGGAGTTTCTATTACATTGAGATGAATTTCTCACTGTAACACCCTTCTTTCTTCTTTTTTGTAATCTGGTAGTGAGTCCTTCTTTCTTTTGAGTAGTGATCCCTCTGGTAGTGAGCTTATTGTATTTGGTGTTTCTATTACTTTATATTGTGATCTAATCCTCATCATGGCTTTTCCCTTCTTGGGTTTTGACGTAAATCTAGTGTTCTATTGTGCATGGTGTTGATGTGTTTTAGTTTCTATTATTTTCTTTCACGCTTAATCAATTTAACATATTAAGGGTTAATTAAGTTGATGTTGATCTGAATGTTTATGAGGGTTTTCATTTTTTAATGTACAGCTATTTCACCCCCTCCCCTTTTAGTTGTCTTGTGCATTCAACATATCCACATGCCGACATTCTAATTGCCATCTTCATATCCATTATAGTGTGCATTGTTGGGAGGAAGATGATAGAGAAATTAATGGCTCTGCATCTACTAAAGGAGGTCCATTTTGAGGAGGATAGCCTCATCATTTTTGCACACAAAAAATACCTAAAACATGGTTTAATATGCAAAATTCTAAACATTAAGAGAGTTAGGAAGGAAGAATGTTATGTTGTTTTTGTCAACCTTTACAAAGAATGTTTTTTCAAGAGAAATTTGCAACCATTCTTGGACCATGCAATTGCAAACAAAGGATTGTTCACAAACATGGAGATGGACTGCTTGCCATAATTGGTGATTGGACTAATTTTATTGTATATCTATAGGCCGAAGAAGTAACACTGTATTGATATTATTCAAATAATACATCATAAAAAAATCATATAATATAATATATCATAATATAAATTATATATCATATAAAATAATATAAAATATTAAAAAATAATATGCTCTCCAAAATGGATATTTTTAATCTATGTGTAGCTCTCCAAAATAGATATTTGTTTCAGAGAGCATGGGTTTTTTAAAATATTTAATATATTTTCATATTATATGATCATATATTAAATGATATTATATAGCATAATAATATATTATATTTAAATTAATAATATTTAATAAAATAAAGATATATATTATTTTATATTAAAATATAATATATATTATTTTATATGAAACATAGAAATAAGAACCCTAGGTCTAAATGCATAAACCTAAGATTAAAATGTTTTTTTTGTGGCTGGTTTTTTATTGCTTCATTAAGATGGATATCAACAAGGTGAATAGATTGACTTTCAACCATGAAGGTGAGCCAATAGGAACCAGGAATTCCATCCTATTGAGGATTAGGGTGGATTGGAATTGATTTTCAATGATTAACCTAATTAGACTATATTCCCTAATATACAAAATGCAATAATCTGACAATTAACAAATTAAAATAATAGCTTTCAAACAAATATGGGAAGTGTAGATGATTGTGTACTTGTCCAAAAAATTTAGTTTCAATGTTAATAGGAGGATTGATTCTCCCAAGCACACATGGGTCCTTGTAGAGGTATCCTGCTCTATTTTTGGGGTCCTCTGATGATAGATCTAAGCTTCTGATTTCTAGTTGCAGAGTTGTTAGAACACTATTAGATAATTCTTAGGTGAGTTTTTGTGAGTTGACAAGGTGTAAGGCTTTAGTTGCAACAATGAACAATTTGTATGCAAGCTTATTTCAATCATCTTCAAACCTAAGATCTACACATTCACAAAGAGAATAGATGTTGTGCCATTTAGGGGCTTACCTTGGTCAAACCCCATGTTAGTGTTTCCACTTCCACAATGGCAATGTCAATGATATGAAAGATAAATGATAAGAAGGAATGATGAATCAACAAGTGTTTCAACTCACCACCCTTCAATGGCTTCTTTGAAGGACTAAATTTATGCATGTCACCTCAAGGTCTTGGATCTCGCTTGCTTGATTTCTTGAACTTGTTTGGAGACCTAAAAAAGTGTTAGCCTTCACAAAACAATGATAACATAAACACACATGAACTCACATAAGATTTGACATGATGTTAGGATCTTGAATTATTATATAATAAAGCTTTGAAATTCCACTCTTGAATTTCTTGATAGTGCTCTTGATCATAATTTTTCCAACACTTTTCTTGTTAGATTTCAAATGATGCAATAATTAGGCATTTATAGGATTTTCTCTAATTTCTCACAAATTAAATCATGATAGCTGAAATTTGTAAGTTGAATTTTGAATGTCAAAATGCTAACATTGACATATCCAAAATTGGTCCTTCATAAAATAGAGGGACCCAAATGCCCTATGGAAAATTGGTCTTGGCCCTATTTTCTAGGATATTAAGTGTCCAGGGAAAAATAATAACTGGATGCATTTTTTCAATGCTTGCAATTTCTCAAAAAGTGGTACGAATGAGATATAGAATGCATAATTTAGGAAATTAGGGACCCAATTAAGCTCAATAATTTAGGGGGGATAAAACATAGTGTGAAATTGTCAAGGGTGACAATTTTTGATGCTACATTTAGCCCCCACTTTAGTGAGAGTATGAACTTATACTCAAACTCACACTAAAGTAGAAAAATTATGCCAAGAGGGGTTTGATTGTCCAAACATTGAAGAGATAAGATGACAATGAATTGAGGGGGTGATCAAGCCCCCAGGATTCAAGATACTATGGTAAGACAACATAAGCACAAAGGAACAAACATGTATGAAATGCAACAAGACAACATACACAAACATACATATTAGA
The DNA here is from genome assembly GCA_007115665.2 of Sequoiadendron giganteum. NCBI lineage: Eukaryota > Viridiplantae > Streptophyta > Pinopsida > Cupressales > Cupressaceae > Sequoiadendron > Sequoiadendron giganteum. Next base: position 593,961,626 of record CM021100.1, read on the forward strand.
AAACATGAAGCATACACAATGAACACACATGGCATGATGGAACATAAAGATGACAATGAGATGAAAACAAAAATGATGCAAACATAAAGAAGATACATAAAAGACAATAAAACACAAGATTAACTTAATAAAGGGATTCAGGTTGATAAGGTAAAGAGACCTTAGTCTTAAATTATCTCAAATACCAAACGTAATCCATCAAATAAATGAATGCTCTCATGAGGATTATCAAGTTTTGTTATGCCACATCACTCATGAGCTACATGGATCTACTAGCTAGCAAGCTATGCTATGCTAGGTGTCTATGCAATATGATGGGTTCCACCAGGAGCTAACAAGTTGTGTTATGATAAGCACTCATGAAATGCATGGACCCACTGGAAAGAAAGGTGTGTTATGTTAGGTGGCCATGTTAAAAAAGGGGTGCTCAAATTCATGTCCCAACAAGTTTTTCTATGCTGAATTTTTTGCAAGTTGTGCACCCTTGGTCTCCTTGTGTTGTGTAGTGCAGTGCAACACTTGGGGTTTGTGACATGGCTTAACCACCTCTCATGGATTCATTAACTCTGGTGGTTGTATCGAGCATTAACAGGTTGATCTTTTAGTGCAAATACAACCATCTTTGAAACAATTGGTTTTAGAGCCTAGGTCACGGGTTTGAACCCCTCGCTTATGCTAGGGCGATTGTTGCAAGGTTTTTTCCCTTGGTCTCCTTGTGTTGTGAAGTGCAACGCTTGGGTTTGTGACATGTCTTAACCACCTCTCATGGATTCATTAACTCTAGCAGTTGTATCATGCATTAATAGTTCAATCTTTTGGTGTAACGACAACTGTATTTGCAACTAAATCCATGAACTATCTTGCAAAATATCACCTCATGGGGTACAAAAATTTTAACGTCACAAGTGATGAAAAAAACTCACCTTAGGGGGTTTACAAGGTTTAACATCATGGGGGACAAACAAAACTCACTTAAGGGGGTGTACAAGGTTCAACTTCATGGGGGATGAACAAAACTCACCTCAAGGGGTGCTTGAACTCGCCTAAGAAGGTGCTTAAACGATAAAAAGATAAGGCCAAAACCTCAAGGGGTGTTATAACAACACCACCACAAAAGGTCATTTACAAAAACAACAAAGGAGATTTTTCTCAATACATGAAAGGTTACACATTAAGGAATATCACACATGACATCACCACCAAGAGAGGACAAGTCATGGAATAGAAGACCCACACCTTAGGGAATACTATCCATAGCATTACCATCAAGTGGAATGTCATATGCCAAGAAAGGTCACACACTTAGAGGACATCAAACGTAATATCACCACAAAGGAGACACTTCACATGAAGAAAGACAACCACACTTTGATCGAAAATGTCACACTTCCTAGGAGATGTATGCTATCATCACTAAGAAGGGACCATTTCTTATGCCAATAATGAGCCTAAATCCAAGTTTATACCCCCGTGCATGGTAGTATCTTATGATACTATGTCTCTTGTATGATTAAGTGAAGGTTTTCTTGATGTTTTTTAAGGACAATAACCAAGACGTCGTGTTGTTTCTTGTGTGTTGGGATCTATGGGGACATATATACCTTGTTCTTTTATACCACACCCTTTTCCATCATATCTAAGTTGCTTTAAAATTTCATAACCTCTTCCATAAATGGCTTCCATTTATTTTGAAGAAGGTGGTTTTTCATAATCTTCTTTATAAGTGGATGTGTAGTTTTTGTTTCCCTCATTGCTATAAGTTATAGAATTATATGTGCTTGATGATTTAATGATAGGTTGTGTTGATACTATTGAAACTTCTTTCTCTTTTCCTGTTTTTGATGGTATAATCTTGTATTCCCCCATAAATTTAAATGTGAAAACTTATTATCCCCACTCATCATCCAATAATGTTGTCACTAATGAAATAAACTCATCTTTTTCCTTAACTTTTAAAGGTTCCACTTTTATAGTTGGTGTCAATGTTCTAAAAGGACTCTTTACTCCGCTTTCAATTTGTAAATAATTTTTCAGATTTAGGATCAACTTTTATCATGTAAACCTTATTTTTGTATATGTATTTCATTGAACAATGAAGCATTGAAGGCACTTCTTTCATTTCATAAATCCATGGTCTACCCAAGAGAATATTGTATGAAAGATCATGGGTCATGACATGGATAGGAGTTTGCAATACAACCTTACCAAATTTTATAGGTGGCATTATCACACCTAATGATTATTTTCCCATACTATCAAAACCATGAATGAATAAATTGATTAGTTGAATTTTAGTCTTATCTACTCCAATTCTATCCAGAAGTTTCACACTACAAACATTAAGCCCCACACCATTGTCAATAAGGGTACATATAATTCCAACCTTGTTAATAATAGCCATTATCATCAAGGCATCATTTTTTTTTTGCATTTCCAAAGAGGGTAACTCATTTTGATGAAATAAAATGTCCATACTAGGTGAATTCATACTCTCAATCAAAGTTTCCACATCATTTGGTTGTGCATAGGAGGGGTAACAACTTTTTGTAAAGAATTTTGAAGCATTCCATGGTAAATGGGTGATATTTGAATCAAATCCCACAAGGATATCTTAGCAGGAGTGTTATGAAGTGGCTCAACAAGATCAAATTCTTCACCACTAAATTGTGAATTTTTAGGTGTGGGTGGGAGATATGGTTGAGGCAATGTGATGGATGTTGGACTTTGTTTTGGTTTCTTATTGTTTCTAGTGTTATATGTGTGAGCTATAGTATGATAACTTAGTTGTTGTGACACATGATTACTAGTAAGTTTTTTTGCAAATTTTAGGACATGGCCATGAGGTTTAGGAGGTCATATAATAATAGGTGACTTAGAAGGTCCAATAATTAGAGTAATTTTAGGAGGTCCAATCATCAAAGGAGATCTTATAGTCAATTATGTGTTCATAACCTCAATGGATTTGACTTCTTGTTGACGATCTTCTATCAAGGAGGAATCTAATTTCACCTTACAATATTCATCTATGAAATCCATAAATGTATCAATATCCTCTTTTCCAACAATATATTCCCAAATAGGAGAGGTAGGGGAGAGAAACAAACAAGATTCTCATGACAATCGATGATTAGATCTTCTAACACCAAGATACCTTCTTCACAAATAGGAGAGATATTAGGAGAAAAAAAAACATGATTATCATGATTTTCAAATATTGTATTCTATTTCACCAAACCAACCTCGCACGTAGGAGAGATAGTAGGAGATTGATCAATGAAAAAAGAAAAAAGAGGCGAAATAAACTCATTGTGACATGCTTGTAACAAAATTTATTTGAAATGCTTAACAAGATTTGATAATAGAACATAAATGATGATAACACAATATTTTTGCAATGAGAACATGATTTAAACAATTATCCTTACTGAAAATGCAACAATTTTTCTGAAATTTTCTATAAATTAAACAAAATGACACCTTTCTTGCACATGCAATAACACCTTTTCAAAATTTCAAATTAGATATCTCCAAGAAAAATAGACTACAAATAAAGAGATAGAGACTCATGAACAATTTGTTTGAGCCACTAGTGGTACAAGACAAAGATTCCCAAGGGCATCTGAGTCTTAGCCAAGGTGTCTGGAATTTCAAAGTTTGACTATTTAAGGCACTACTGAAGGATTTTGGGTTTGCTTGCAAATAGGTGTAACAGTGAATATTTTTCCATAATTTACTCAATTTATACCAATTTGATTCAAAATACAAGTGTTCCACAAGTTAAAAGTGTTTTAACAAGTTTAAATACAATTTTCAGATCTGAAATACAATAAATGATTGATTCTAAGATGCCAAAACCTGGAAATGATGATTTTTGATGCAAATTTGAAACTAAATAATGCACTTTCTTTCACTTTTATGAACTATATCAAATATGCCTAAATGAATGTAACTATGAATTTCAATTCAGATATTTGCAACCACAAACAAAATGAGCAGACATAGACAAAAAAAATGTGAAAAAGGTTTGTTGATGCAAGTGTGAATGGATAGAGGCTCCCAAGGGAATCTGAGTCCTTGATAGGGGTTCAAAAAATTGAAAAGTTGAATGTTTATTAGATTATCTAAAGGTTGTGCTCCTATGTGAAAATAGGTTTGCAAATGAATATGCTTCTAGGATTTGTTGAATTAAAAACAATGAAAATGTGTAACAATGTTTGAACAAAAAGTGAAGATTGTGAATGCAATGTTGGATGTGGATCTGATCTAAATGGTTGAAATAAACCCTAATGTAACCTATGATGTAATATTGTATATTTTTTTTGAATTTCTATGTCTTTTATGATGCAAAAATGAAACCTTAAGTGAGAAACTCAAAACAATGTAATTCAAAACCTAGATCTAGGGTGAATTTCTTTAGATTTTAGTTTGTATATGATGTCAAAATTTCAGGTTCACCAAAATAAAACATGGAAAATAAGAACCCTAGGTCTAAATGCATAAACCTAGGATTAAAATGTTTTTTGTGTGGGTGTTTTTCTATTGTTTCATTAAGATGGAGATCAACAAGGTGAATAGATTGACTTTCAACCATGAAGGTGAGCCAATTAGACCTAGATCTCCATCCTATTGAGGATTAGGGTGGATTGGAATTGATTTTCAATTATTAACCTAATTATAATATATGCCCTAATATGAAAAATATAATAATCCAATAATTAACAAACTAAAATAGTAACTTGTAGGCAGATCTGGGAAGTGTAGATGATTGTGTACCTATCTAGAAAATTTGGTTTCAATGTGCATAGGAGGAATGGTTCACCCAAGGGTACGTATGGGTCCTTGTAGGGGTGTCCTCTATTTTTGGGGTCCTCTGATGATAGATCTGGACTTCTAATTTTTGGTTATAGAGTTGTCAAAATACTATCGAATAATTCTTAGGTGCTCATTTTCGTGAGTTGACAAGGTGTAAGGCTTCAATTGAACAACAATAAAAAAAAATATTCAAGCTTCTTTCAATCCTCTTCAAACCTAAGATCTGCACATTCACAAATAGAAGAGATGTTGTTCTATTTAGAGGCTTTCCTTGGTCAAGCCTCATGTTAGTGTTTCCACTTCCACAATGGCAATTCCAATGATAGGAAAGATTTAAATGATAAGAAGGAATGATGAATCAAAAAGTTTTGCAAATAACCACTCTTCAATGGCTTACTTGAAGGACTGAAGTCATGCACATCACCTCAAGGTATTGGATCTCTCTTGCTTGATTGATCGAACTTTCTTGGAGACCTACAAAAGTGTTAGCCTTCACAAAACAATGATAACATAAACACACATGAACTCACATAATATTTGACATAATGTTAGGATATTGAGATGTAGTAAAGCTCTAAAATGTTACTCTTGACTTGCTTGATAGTGCTCTTGATCATAATTTTTCCAATACTTTTATTTTTAGATTTCTAATGATGCAATAACTAGGTATTTATAGGTATGTCTCTAATTTCCAGCAAATTAAATCCTGGTAGCCAACATTTGCAAGTTGAATTTTGAATGTAAAAATATTGACACCAACATATCCAAAATTGGTCCCAGGCAAAATAGGGGACCCATAGACCCTAGGGTGAATGGGTCCTAGCCCTATTTTCTAGGATAGTAAGTGTTGGGGACAAAATAATAACTCCATGCATTTGTTCAATGCTTGCAATTTCTCAAAAAGCGGTACAAATGGGCTATAGAATGCATAATTTAGGAGATTGGGGACCCAATTAAGTTCAATAATTTAGGGGGGACAAAACATAGTGTGAAATTGTCAGGGGTGACAATTTTCAATGCTACAATATATAATATATATTATATAATAATAATATATACTATATAATTTAATATAAAATAATATATATTATATATCATATAAAATAATATAATAATATATGATATATTATATATTATATGATATAATATTGTAATGTCCCTTACCCAATTTTCCCTAGAGTTCATCTGTCAATTAGGTTTAGGAATTCTTCTTTTCCAAATGAATGTTCTCTTAATGCAATAACCCTAGATAAGAATCATGTATTCACCATATTAACAACATATCTGTTAGCATTAATATCTAGATATCAAAATATAAGCATAATCAAAAAGTAATAATGAAGACAGAAGAGGAGTGGCATGGGTAGATCCTCTCGAAGCTATCCATCTAAGCACAAGGGCACAAGCATCCCCTCAGGACAACCCACCCCTTGGCTCTGAGTTGAACATCCAAACTAAGACCATTTCATACTCGGAGTGGCGTGCTTAGTGGAAACACTGGTACCTGCTTTCTCTACCCATGTCAACACCTTAGAAGACACTTGACTTATTGGGGATAGTCGGGGGAACTGATAAGTGGCTCGGGCCTACCACCCCTCTACGGCCGTAGCAGACTATGAGTGGAACCCCCACCCCTCCATGGCCCACCCAGGCCTTGGGATTGGGCGGACTATGAGTAGAATTTCCACCCCTCCAGGGCCCATCTCTGCCTTGGGTTCTAGGGGTGGACTTAAGTAGGGTTTTTAGGCACCACTTCCCTCACACCCTTCCTCCCAATAAGTGTGCAAACACAAGGAAGACAATATTTTAGCAATCAAATACATTTTCTTTCATTATTGATTCTTGAAGTCAATATCAACACCATTATCATCATGATAACATTAAAGAAAGCATTACGCCAATAATCAGACTAGCTAAATTTGTTTCTTATATTCAAAATATGCTAAATATTATTGCTAAGTGAGTACATCACCTGAGTTGCTATATCTCTCCATGTTTCCTTACTCGCCTCCTTCAACCTTATACTAAATTGATCATAGGATGAGGATAATTCATAAATATACATAATCTACTTATGTTTATATTAAAGAGTCATCATTACTTATAAGTATCTTTATTGCATAATCATGTATATATATATATACTTTATATACATATATATAATTATTCTTTTACTTAAATCCATTCGTATTCATATATATTCTTTATTTATTGAATATTATTCATTAGAAAATTTATCTATATCTATGCATATATACTTGTATGCCTATTAAATTATAAATATATATATATAAAATGACTATATTCCAATGCATAACAATCATTGTTGCTGCTATTCTAAATTGCAGATTGTATTTCTCAATGTTTTCCCTCCCTTCCTTATTTTCCTTCCTTAGACTATTTATACCATTCAAGGTAGGTGACTCATGGGGAGAATGTATTGTTTGGTGAAAGAGGTGATTTTTCATAAAATACACCCCTTTGTTAGATTTAATTGCTGCCTTTATTATCACAATAATATCTATTTTTAAAATAATATATTATTACTATAATTATGATATTTCAGATTTCCATTTATTTTATTATTTTATTTTGATGTTTTATTGAATATATTTTAACATTAAAGTATAATAATAAAACAATTTGCTAATATCTTATTATTATTTTATTCTAATGTATTACAATTTTTGATGTGTAATGATTATAATATTTATTTATTATTATTATTTTTGATATTAAGTTATTTAATAATAGAATGTAATAACAATAATTTGCCTATATATTATTATTATAATATTTGTTATTTTATATTTATATATTGATTTGATACACATTTATTTTATATTTTAATATTAATATTGCTATTTATTTTATTTATTAATTTATTTGTATTTTAACACTTGGTCTTTATAGTTCTGCTATTTCGAGGACATGACAAATATCATAATATATTATAAATTATATGATATATATAATATCATAATATATGTTATGTATAATGGATATCCATTTTTTCCAAGAAACAAATATCCCTTTTTTGATTTAATAACACATATCCATTATGTGCAAGAAATATATATTCATTATTTTTATTTATTATCAGATATTCATTTCTATCAGATATCTATTTCTCCATTTTTTAAAAGCAGATATTTGTTTTTATTTGGTGTTTACAATAGAAAATTGTACTTTTTACCCAACCCAAGTAAAAAGTCAAAGATGCTTTTCATTATTTTCCCTAACTGAAATCACATTTTTTTTCCATCACCACTGTTTGGCCCATCATGATCTTGTACTCACCCTCATCAAATAGGTCAATGATGAATGCCAAATTAAGGATGATAAAATCATCTCATATAAGAGAATGGTTGAACTATTTGAGAAATATTTTAGTTGTATTCATTTGAGAAATACCTTGTATGAATAATAGAAAATTTGACACAATGTTAACCTTTGGTTGTATCCTTAACATGCACATTGATATTCCAAAATATTAGTTCTTGGTTGAAAAATTCATGAATTTATAATATGACATCCCTAAATTAGAAATAATATGTGTAATTATTAGTCTCAATTTCCCATGGTATCATAAAATTTAAATGTATCTCCAAACTCAAGCCCTTCTAATAAATTTTTTATTTAACCAAAATAAATCCTTCATTCACTATACCTCTTATTTCACCCTCCTTGGTGGAATAGATTATCATCAGAGTTATGATGTCACCTTTTTATGATGTTTAGACTCACAATAAGAAAAAATAGATATCAAATAAGTTCTTGATCAAATCTATAGAGCACACACTAATGGTATGATCCTAGTTAATAAATTACTGGGAACAAGATATTATTGGCTCACTATAGAACTTGATGCATGCCAATATGAAATTTTTTATAGCATGTCAAAAACATGGATACCTGATACATGTACCTTCTCAAGCTATCCAATCAATTGCCACTCCATGTCATTTTCTACATGGGTCCTTGACCTAATTGGCCAAATAAATCCCTCATCCTCCAACAATTATAAATCTATTGTCACTACAATTGAATAATTCACTAAATGGTTCAAAGTCATTTCCCTCACCTATACCACTAGAATTATTTTTTTATATTCATCCTCTATCATATAATTTTCTACTATGATATCCCTTCCACAATTATCATAGATAGTGACAAATACTTCAAAAACCAAGAGGTATGAGACCTCTATACATAATTCTACATAAAACATAAGTGGTCCACTCCCTATTAACCATAAAGTAATATCCAAGTCAAGACATTTAACAAAAACCTTACGAAAATCCTAAAAATTGTTGTTAATGACACTAGCTGTGATTAGCACCTCCAACTTAACCCCACCCTATGGGCCTATTACACAAGCATTCACCCCCCCATAAGAACCACACCATATTCACTTGTTTAAATGAAACTTAAGTCATCCTTCAAATCCGGATTGAGCTACCTTACTTGCACATCTCTTTTTGTGACCTCATCAAGGATAAATATAGAGTGGAACAATTAATTGATTAAGGCTTCTTTGTTAAAAATTAGCTTAGAAAACTAAATCACCTTAGAGCATATCAATATTAGTTGTGATTTAGCTATAAGAAAATAAAAATCAAAGAGTTTGAAGTCAATTATCATGTGTGTAAATAAAATCACAAAGATACAAATCAAGACCATAAGAACAGAAATCCAATGCAAATTGGATAGGTCCTTATGTTGTCATCACCAAATATAGATTAAGAGCATACAATCTAGCGACACTTGAAGGTCGAGAGTTGGAGAAATCAATTAACATTGTACATCTCAATAATTTCTTGCACAATGCAATAGAAGTAGTTTCATAACACCATAAAAGTCTAAAAATCTTTAAAAAATAAATAAAATAAAATTTAAATTTAAACATTAAAAAATAAAAAATAAAGATAAAAATTGTACTATGATGAAAACCATACTTATGGTGCCTTGGTGAAGTACCATGATGAAAAACTAATTATGGGCATCATGTGTAATAATCTATGTTCCATTATCCATAGACATCTTCGCACTTGGGGGAAATTCAAGTATAGACCACCTTGTTTATTCTAAATAGTTTCACTTGCATCCTTTGTTATAATCTTTTTTGCATGTCCATCCCCCCATATCAAATTTTTTCCTTTGACTAGGTATCACCTTTTATTTTGACTCTATTGTAATTATTCCTAATAAAAAAAATTGATGTTATGAAATTTTCCCTATCATCACTTTATCCCCAACAAGAACAACATAGATTTATACCCTAGAAACTTGTCATGCATTCACTCTTACAAAAAAAATCTCACTTCCTACACACATGGTCACTCATCCACATAGATTCTTTTCTTTTCCTCTTGATGAAATCCTTGTTTAGAGTTATACATATCACCTCAAAGGATAATTCACTCCTAAAATTAGATATCACTACTCATGATCACAACAATTTATGCCTTTGTTTTTAGATTGACGAGAGGTAAATATTTATGTGTCTATTCTTATTTATTTGTATCTTTCTTTCTTTTATTAGTTTTTTTTTTTATCTAAAACATACTCTACCAAGGTTATCATGTTGAGCCGTGATGAAATGTTTGTAGGGACATCTTAATTGCTTGTCTTTTTTGTTTTGTTTCATGATTCAATCCTTCATGCATATGATAAACCATCATTAGGGTCCCTTATACCTTCATGCATACCATCATATGCTATATCAAATTTAGGTTGCTCAACACATTTGAAAGGTTTTTCAAAACCATTAGCATGTACCTAACTACAATTTCCACAACCTCTCTATATCTAACTAGCCATGGTAACCATTACCTACTCTTCATACCTTCTCTCCAAATTTTCTTAACCCCTCTATCCCTTTTCATTTTGGCCAAACCTTTATTTGGTCATATTTCTCCGTCTAAGAGCCCATCCACATTCTCTACACCTACCTACCCTCTCAACGAGACACTCTTATCCATCCACCATCCTTAGTTCATTCTTAAAATGCCTGGGGCATCTTAAAACCCAAAATTCAATCAATCAATCTTACCCAATCAATCAATTGATCAAGCTAAGCACTAACTCAAAAACACGAATCACAACCTTTTCACTATCACCATCCCATTATGGTGTTCATGATTATTATTTTTTCAAAGCACCATTCCTAGAATCTTAGCCTTAATGACTTTTATTTGCAACAACACTTCAAAGTGGGACAAACTGTAGACACATATAATCGTTTTAACATCATTCTATACTCAAATTTAATTTTCTACAAATTTATTAATTAATTAATCTAGTTCATCACCAACCAACTAATTAAATATATATTATTTAATTAATCTAACTGAATGTCACGTCTAATTAAATAGTCTTACCTCAATTTTCATCTCATATAATTAAATAATATTATCTCAATTTCCACCTCATGTAATTAAATAATAATACATTTTTATTATTGTAGTTTTTTCCTACATTCCATCTACCATTTCTATAAATAAATACATTTCCCCCCAATTTTTATGGTTGCAACAAATTACTTTTTCTAATAAATGTAATATTAGTCATTAATGTTAAAGAGAATAAATCTAACCCTTCAATTTTCTCCTTGATTTAAGAGAATTCTTCTTATCTATTCTCCACATTCAATCTTTAAGAAAAATCATGTCCATCCTCTCGTCAAAAATCTATAAATTGACACATTATCCTATGCAAATCAAACAATCATCTTCAATAGACACATGCTGTAGGGATTTAAAAAAACCACAGGATCAATCCCATTGAACAAATCTACTTAAAACAATAAAATTAAATAAACTTATTTTATTTAATTATTCAAATTTTCATTCTATTCCATTAAAAATAAAAGCTCTAAACTTTTTTTTTTATTAACTTCATTGCTGATTTACTGATCACAGCTATCTTCCACATGTTCCTTATGGACATAGCTTTTCTCTTGTCAATAAACTAAGCTGAACTAAGAGACTGCCTCTATCCAAATCTCATGTAAAATGCATTGCCACATAGGAGAAACTTAAATTTTAGGAGCACCACCAAAAGGTTCACAAGCAGAGAAAACTGTTTGAAACCTGGAGGTACTCCTCATTCACAATGTATAATTTATTATCAGTAAGAGGAATCACACATGTTTTTGAACTTATGAGTGCCCACAACCCCCAACTTTGAGACATGTTAATAATATCATTGCAAAATTTCTATATTCTCTATTGACTCAGGTACTAAAACCTGTTTTCATTATTTAAAAAGAAAAGCAAAGGGATATCTCCTTGTCATAATTATGACATCAATCTTTGTAATTCATTGAACACCTTTTCCATGAATAAACATGCAGAAATTCCATCCATAATTCAATGAGACTCATCATGTTCTCCAACTCCCAAGAAAACTTTTAGATGTGATGTCTTTTCCATTAAGATATCCACCTTCATAATCACTTCTAACTCTTTCAGCCATCATCATTTGATCTTCATAAAAAGACCAGACCAAAAGATTGACCATCTACCAGCCGACACATTATTATTTAATTAGAGTTCAAAAAATTTGGGCATTGTTAATAAAGAATAACCCACTATTTCTTTTTGTACTCTGTCTAATTTTAAAAGATTTATTGAAAGTATAGTCAATGTTGTTATCTTTTTGAATTAGCATACAGTTATTTTATTTTTTTACTTACAAGTACAGAGGACATTCAAGCTGGGAGCTATTAAGTTTTATGTACTCTATTCAAATATAATTTTCTTTAATAGTCAAAGTAATAATGGTTTTTTTTTAATTAGTTAAAATTTATTTTTATAAAAGTAGTCAATTTTATGGAATGATTAAATTTTAAATTATAAAAATAAAGTAATTTCAAACTTAGAACTGTACAAGAATCAATTAATAATTGAGGTGACAATCTATTTCTTATTGTAATATACAAAATTGAAAACTAATAATAACTGGTTTTTTTGTTATATTTGGTTATCTTTTGTTGTTTTGTTGTACTCAATGTTTAATCTTTCTTTTTGTACAAAAGTCTAGGCTCTTTCAAAAACCCTGTTTATCTTAATAAAAAACAATCATCCAACTCAAATTTGGTCAGCTGTTGGTTGTTGGCTATTTTGCTTAAGGCCAATCATAATAACAATTATCCAATTGAAATTTGTTCAGGTGTTGGCTGCTCTTTATTTTATAGTTAATTGTTCTTAAATAGAATGAATAATATCAATTACCAAATTCTTTTACTTACAGTCAATTGTTCTTAAAATAGCACTTACACCTAAAAGAGGTTGAAAGATTACATCAATAAAAAACTATATGTATGTTAATATGTTAGAGAGTGTGTTTGTTCATGCTGCAAGTTCTAGTTACATGCGGTTGGATTAGACAATTAATAATAAGTGTTAAATAATGGAATGAAATAAACTTAAACAAATCTAAATTTTTTCCTTAAAGAAATTAAGTTTAAATATTTGCATACAAATTTAAAACATAAAGCAATGCAAATGAAAAAAGAAAGTTGTCATCAAATTGACAAAAAACACTGCAAATGGGAATAGAATGTTCCCATCCAGTTGTCAAATCAATATTTATCTAGCTTTTATGTGATAAGTGAGATTTTGGAGGCTTTTACCATTAATCAGCAGCTAAAACATGTTTTCTGATGACTCAACAGTGGTTTGCAGGCATGAGACTTGTTTCAGACTCAAATCTCACACCATATGTAGCCTATTGGCTAATAAAGTGAATAATAACAATTAACCAATTCAAAATTGTTCTGCTATTGGTTGTTCTCTATTTTGCTTATGGTCAATTGTTGGTTATTTTACTTATGGTCAATTGTTCTTAAATAAAGGGAATAATAAAAGCTACCCAATTCAAAATTGCTTATGGTCAATTGTTGGCTATTTTACTTATGATCAATTGTTCTTAAATAAAGTGAATAAAAAAAACTACCAAATTCAAAATTGGGTATGATCAATTGTTCTTAAATAAAGTGAATAATAAAAATTACCCAATTCAAATTTGGTTACCATTGACTGTTGATTGTTCGTTATTTTCTTTATGGTCAGTTGTTCTTTTGTTGACATCAAACTATAACTCAAATAAAAAATCCCTATAAAATCTATTTACTTTTTGATAAAAAACAATTACCAATTCAAACTTATAATATTATATTATTGAATCTGCCAGCCATGAAAGCCCTTGGGCCCATGGTGCCCACCTGCAAGCCAAAGGCTGCTGCTTTCCACTCTTCTGAATTATTGTATATACAACTTATAACTCATGTTAGTAAAATATTGGTCTGCAGTTTTTACTTGATATTTTGGAGGCTTTTACCATTAATTGGCAGTTGAAACTTGTTTTCGGATGACTCAACAGTGGTTTGCAGGCGTGAGATTTGTTTCAGACTCAAATCTCGAACCATATGTAGCCTATTGGCTAATAAAGTGAATAATAACAAATACCCAATTCAAAATTGTTCTGTTGTTGGTTGTTTTTGCTTATGATCAATTGTTCTTAAATAAAGTGAATAATAAAAGCTACCCAATTCAAAATTGCTTATGGTCAATTGTTGGCTACTTTACTTATGATCAATTGTTCTAAAATAAAATGAATAATAAAAATTACCCAATTCTAAATTGTCCCATTCAAACTTGGTTAAGTGTTGACTGTCCGTTATTTTGCTTATGATCAATTGTTCTTTTGCTGACATCAAACTATAACTCAAATCAGAAATCCCTATAAAATCTATTTACTTTTTAATAAAAAACAATAGCCCAATTCAAATTTATAATATTATATTATAAATCCGCCAGCCATAAAAACCCTTGGGCCCATGGTTCCCACCTGCAAGCCAAAGGCTGCTGCTTTCCACTCTTCTGAATTATTGTATATACAACTTACAACCCATGTTTGTAAAATACTGGTCTGCAAAAATCATGTGGCTAAAGCATGTAATATTCCTTGCAGTTATAGCTCTCTCTTTCCTTGCAGCTTCTTAGGACAACAACTTTTATTGCATGCAGAGACTATGTCGGAAGGTGGCAGCAGTGTCCCCATTCAATTAGTTAACAAGTCACTTTTGGAAGGTCTGTTTTAAATTTTGTGGGTCTGAAAGGCTGCCCAAAAGTTGATGTGGAGAAATCAGAGAGTTGTTATTGACTGAAATGAAGGTCATAAGATTCCAATAATGATTATCAATCAGTACATTACATCATTCTTAGAAAGTTGATCCCAAGCATTGAGTTCCACCCTGTCTTACTTTTTTAACCTAGGAAAATTTTCAGTCCTCTTACTTTTTGTGGGGATTTCTTCCTTTTGAAGTTATAAAATAAGTCTTTTGCCTGATTCAAATACCGTGCAAGTTGGCTTTATCTTTTCTTTTGACATCTGTAGAAAGATTTGCAGTATTTCTGAAAGTGCATGATTTTTAGGTTGAACGTTTCAGATCTAGGTATATACATATTATATAAGTTTTGTTGTATTTCAAATAGATTGCAGATGTTTGTGTTACAGAACTTTTATGATATGTTTTTTTTTTAATAAAGATCATTTTCTTTTCCTGCTTTATGCATTAGAACTTTAGTCAATGGATTACTACTATTGTATGGAGTCTCATTCAAATCAGTCAGGAGAATATAAACATAAGGATTTTATTAGATGGTTGGTTTTGTTTGTCAAGCAACTATATATATATATAAATTTGATATATATATAAATTTGATAGTTTTTTAAAAATTTGATTGTATTTTATAATAAAAATATTTATATAATTATATGATCATTAAATTTATATATTAATAAGTATAATATTTAATATAATAATTATTAATATCTATTATTTTTTATATTAATTATAAAAATATTTGTTTGAAATTATTAATAATTGTAAGAATGACATTCAACATAATCCATTCGAGTCATAAGTGTTTTTCTTCTTTATTTCATTCATATAAGTGAGAGTCATAAATATCATTATTAATCATTTTTTTGTAATGTGTGTCTATGTGAATGGAAAAAATATTTTTCCCTAAGCTTAATCTATGCAAATGCAATAAGACACATACACAAAACATAAAATAAAATATAAATAATTGATAGTTGGGAGAGTGATTGATTTAAATTCAAATGTTAATCATTAGGAAATCAAATGTCATAGATAGACATGGGTACATAGCTCTAGACTCAAAGATGAATGACTCTAATATGCCACTAAAGTTTACATGTCTCGAGACTATAATAGGACCCTTTCTATCTATATTATAATATTTCATTTCAAGTTCTATGTAAGATTTGTGTCTGTCAAGGTTGATTATGCAAATCTAGGACAACTATGTAGTTGTGAACGTAATCTCTAGCCACATATTTGATCTAATACAATGCACACTTTTATTTCCTATTTCATTATTGTATTATTTACTCTAAGGACTAATATTATTTATGAATACCTTTAGAGGGCTATTGGATCAGTAAGGGACACATTCTCTTAAGTGAATGTCTAAAAAGTATTGGATTTACTATCGTGCTAATAATAAAAGATGGTTAGAATGATGTAGATATCCTAGGGTGATGTGATGTAGATTTGAATTGTTTTTAGGTACTCTAATTGATGTATTACTAGTATGTTCCTTTCTTAAATGCAAATGATATGAACAAATGATGATTGTGGATAATCCTTGATGTGAGAGGATATGAGAGGATGATAAATGAATATAATATAATGCTTTAACTATAAGGGAATATAAATTATTATTTTAAATGTATATTTTAGTCTACTCATAATGAAAAGTGGAATGATTGGAAGTTGACTAAATTTGTATTTAAATTTAAAAAATTCAAGGGTTAGACTTGTGGTTGTGGGACTAATCTTTTGCACATGGGAATGACTCAAGATGAAGTGAAGGGGTAAAGTCGTATCATGGAATGAGTGTTTGGATATATGGGTTGCAAGAAATGTAGAATTTGAAAGAATGAATGAGGTATGGTTAGAATGTGGGATATAACTATAAATAAGGATAAGTAAATGCTAGGGGAATGAGCCAACTTTACACAATATTATGCCTTTTATTGACATGTAATTACATATTGAGATTCAAAATGGAAACAAAAATAAATTGGAATTAGCATGAGTGTGCAAATTTCACCATTACATTCCCCCCCAACTTTAAGGTGCATGTGCATCCTAGAATGATCATGTACCTTGAAGTATATAGTGCTCACAAGCATGTATGTAAAATAAATATTTGAACATAAAAGGATACTTGGCTTTTGTAATTACCCAAAATTGTACGTCACAAATTAGGTTGACATTTTAATTTTAATGATGACCAATGCCACCCAAAGTATCTTTATGATGTAAAAATTAATGAATGATGATGATGACCTAGAATTCCCCCTTGTCTTGTTTTAGCCCTTTGCATGTATATTTCACCCCTAATAGCCAAAAAGCTAGTTTCAAGCCTATTTAGACCCCAAAATTCATTTTTTTCTCTACTATGATGAAACCACTAGTAATATCCAAGTGGTGTCTATAATTTTTTTATGAAAATTATGCAATTATTAATGTGGTAAAATAATTGCACAAAGTTTTTTGAAGTCTACATGATAATAACATAATTTCCATAGTGCTTTTGAAACTCACCTTCTATGGAAATTGGTGGTTTTTCCCTAATATATGAAAAAAAAAAGTTTGAACATTTGAGCTTCTTGTATCTTCATCTAGCTTGTCCCTTGGCTTTCCCCATTAGATCATTAAATCTCTAAAAAATTTTGAAGGCTTATAAAAATAGGTTTAGATTCATTTAGAAAGAGGATGTTGATCATTTTTAGAGAACTTGTCAACTAGGAAGCTCTATCTACTCAATCCAACCACAACACAACTTTGTACTCTTTTCCTTGAGTATCATCCATTTCATCCTTCTCTAAAATCATTTCTTCTATACTAGTAGTCATTTCCTCTTATTAATCAAATTTGAATCAAAATAATTTAGCTCAATACTTTGCAACCTTTAACCAAATACAACCATTCTCTTTCTTAGCTGGTTTTCTTTAATTTCCCTACCTCCAAGCATTCCTCACTAGTTGTACACAAGTGGGATTAATTTGGTGGTAAGCCTTGAGGACTACAACTAGCACAAATTTCTATATTTTTCTACTCCAAATTGTTGTTGATGTTCAACATGTGGTTGTGGGTTAGGATTTTATCTATTTGGTTTTGGTTTATCTTTAGCATTTTATTTTATAGTTCATATATTTTGTTAAATAGTCCAAGTTCTTCGGTATTTATTAGCTTGTTGGACTATCAATAATTAATTATTTTTCCTTTTCGTAAGCATCCAATATGTACAAATCTTCCACTACTAAAATTGACAAGCATTCTTAGGGAGCCCTATAGATTTCTATTTGATTTTATGATGTATGATGTATGATTTATAGTTATGGATGCATGATGTTATGATTTGTTATGCATTATGATTTATGGATTGTGATTCTTGTATGCCAAAATTTTAAGGGGGGCATATTAACCTATCTATTTTCATTAGTGTCTTGCAAGCTTTAAATTATTGGCATACCCCCTTGGGGGTGGTGTTGTTTGTAACACCCCCTAAGGTGTGGTTATCAATTTATCCCCTTAGGCATTAAGCATTTATGCGCTCTTTGAAGCGTGTTTGCTAAACCATCCACAAACCTAGAATAATGGAGCTTGTTGGCTTGTGAACTTGAGAATTTTTCCATGGAAACCTAGAAAACACACCTTGCTAGTCAATAGAGCAATGTGTCTCATGAGTAATGGTGCTCCAACAAAGCTGGGTTACAATTTCTGAGAGGAACTGATTTTTGTTGAAATCACATAATTTTAGAAAATATAATGATTTAAGCCTTTAAAAGTTCCATTTTAAGGATTCCAATTGAAGATGGTTTGATCAAACCACCTTAGATAAAACCCCCTTGGATAGAACCTCGCTAGTTTTAAACCATACCTATAAATGAGTCTCCTTTACACCTATCAAAATGTTGATAAAAAATTACTTTTGATTTACCTTTTGGGGGATCAACTGAATTCATTTAAAATTTATTTCAAATGATTATGGTATTCCTCGAAATGAGCTCTCCCACGAATATAATTTTAGTATGTTTTGGTTTTATTAGATATGTGGTTTTTTAGTTTTATTAAACATAGGTTTTTCACTGAAAATCAAGCTCTCTGTTTTGCACATGTGGAAAAATAGAAAATTATCAATATATATATATATATATTTTAAATATGTTTGTGCTGGGTATTGATGTCCTTGATCCATTAAATAAATAAAATTTAATTTTGATACATACAAAAAAAGTTATGTTGTATACAGTCCGCCTATGTCTGAATTGCAATTGGTTTGACTTCGAAACTCTATTAAGGAAAAAATATTCAATAAAAAACTATGAGACCAAATGGAAGTGCCAGATATCTTAGTTAAAAATATAAATTCGAAAAAATTAGAATTTTATCCTTCATACAAAAAAAGTTATGTTATATACGGTGAGCATCACATTTTAAAAATGTTGTTTTCTGAAAAAAACTAGTTTTCATGGGAGATGGAAAAAGAAGTGCAATCTTATTCCAAAAATTTTGAAAAAAATATTTTTAGAATATACAGATAAAATGTGATGAGACTGTAGTTTGCATCATCTTCAAATTCCTCATGGTTTAGCCGCTATAGGTGCCCGAATGTGAAGATTTAATTAAAAATAATAATTTTAGTGCCCAGTTTGGCCAAAAATTGTAAACCACTATTGTGGGATCACCCGTAAACTAGCATAAAAAAACTTACTATACTTATGGGGCCTATCATTTATCACCTTTACATGGAAACCTAACATAACACAACTTGCTAGCCAGTAGATCTATGTATCTCATGAGAATTTGTGTTTTTCATTTTTATAAATTTAGATGTGTATGTTGTGCTTTCGAGATATGATGCTTGGTAATTGAGACAACCTTACATATTGAGGTATCTTTAACCTTGGTGACTTGAATCTTTAGTTCTTTTGTACTAACATTTATTTTTCTATGTACATGTTATATTTTCTTTATGTGTATCTTGTTTACTTCTTGTATTTTGTATTTTTTCCTCGTGTATCTCATGTGTTTTCTTTGTGTATCTCGCATGTTTTCTTCATGTATTTTGTGTTTTTTCCTCATGTATTTCTTGTATGCATTGTTTTTTCCTTATGAATGTCTTGTGTATACTTTTTTTGTGTACTCCATTAATTTCTTTATGCATGATTGAATTTTTCCTTGTCTTGTGTATGATATATTTTCTTTGTGTTTGTCTCAACATTATGGATTGATTGGATCCTATGTTGGGGGCTTGTGCATCCCTCAACTTGGTGTCATCCCATATCTTCAATGTTTTGATAAAATAATTTATTACTTTAGTTTTAGTATGAACATAAGATCATACTCTCACTAAAATGGGGGCTAAATATAGCATCGTAATTTATTGACCCTTACAATTTCACATTAAATGGACACCCTATTTTTCCTATAACACTAAATATATTAACAATTTATTCATTCTGGGGCTAGATTGAGAAAATAAACTAAAATTCCTGACATCCCAATAAATTTGGGCCCAAAGCACCTAGTCAAGGGTGAGGGCACCCTTGACCTTAAATGTGCCCTATTTTAAATATTAATATTTTGATGTCAGTCCTTGCTAGCAAGAAAACAAAGGAAACATAGACCGAATTTTTGAGCCCCAAGTACTTTCTGAGTGTTGTAGTTTATACCGTAGACTTAGTAATATAAAGGTAGACACCAATTAATCCAGACAAAGGATGCACTAATTATTATATGTCCACATAATAATGTACTTGTATCATCAAATAGATAGAATTTTGGTAGTCATTATATTATTCATATCAAAATATTGCATTGGTATATCTTCCCCTATACTTTGTCTATCTCTTCCCTTTCTTACATATAATGCTTATACATTTTACATACAATTTCATACAAAGTACTTACACACATTCTTCTATTCTTTCTTCCTTAATTATCCTTCTTACATATATCTTATATTATCATTCATATCTTTCCCTATACATATATCTATAGGATGGGATGTGACCCATATATTCTACCCCTAGTCTAGATGGTACCATTTCAATATTATCGTCCACAAGCTCCTTGCAACAAGATGATGTAGGGTTTTTTTGGTGGTGTGTTCAATGTTTCTCTTTTTGCATAACATCATCCCCTCTTTCAAAATGTTGACTTTTTCTCAAGTCAACACTACTATTATAGAAGGATATCTTTGTAAATCTTCTTTAGGTTGGAAAAAGTGTTATCCCATTGGATCTTGGGTAGATGTAGCTATTAGGTCTACATTTGGATCTAAATTAAGAGCTTCTCTCTCTTCAAAATAATTTGGGAGATTTGTATCTTTTAAGTGAATATTTGTGCCTCTTGAAGGACTCTAGTAATGTGATCTAGCCTTAATATGACTACCTCCTAGAGTTGGTGGAATCTATTTTGGACCCTATCTTCATGATCTTGCAGTTGTTGGAACTATAAATGTAGTGCCTCTATCTACACCCTAGACTACCCATTTGTATCTTGTAATGCATCATAAGTTGTGGCTCTTTAGATTATTGTAACTTCCAATTGATCTAGTTGAGACTTGGTTGTAGCTATCGATGTTGGCCATTGCAGGAAAAACTAATATAGGGCATTAAGGCCCCCTTTGGTGTTCTTTAGGGTATAGATATATGATTTTAGGAAAAGTGTGTGGTGGCACATTTATTTTGTTCCTCATATGTCTTTATCTTTTGAAATTCTTCCTAGATTTGTTGTCTTAGAGTTTTCTTTTGTGATTATGTGATATTTTTATGCTTTTTTGGTACCTTTCTTGGACTTATAATAATTTGTGGAGGTATGATGAGTTTCATTTGTATCATAAATGCTCTCTAAAATCCATATACCTTTTGAGATGTTTATTATTTTTCCCTTTAAATCCATGCATCTAAAACATCATCACTATTAGTACTATTATTGTCACTTTCTAATTCAATTTCTTTGAAGATTTTGGGATCTTCCTCTTCTTCTATGTTAGGTGGTCTTGAAATACAATAAATATTTATGAGATCAGCATCCTCTTTGTCTTGTTCAACTTCTTCTACATATGTTATATATTGTATTTCTCCTAATGGAATGTTAACTATCCTATTATCATTCATAAATGAGATTTCTTCCTTCTAAGAGTCTACTATCCCATTGGAATTAACAAACCATCTCAACCCTAACAATACTCTAAAGGTGTTAAATGGTTCCTTCATCTCCACAAATTCAAAATCTATAATTTGCATAATTCCTTTTATGTTCATCTCCACATTTTCCTATGTGCCTAATGTCTCCATACTAGAACCATCTACTAAATTGATGTTCATTGGTGTTCTAATGAGCTTGGGTCTTCCTAGCCTTTCCCAAGTGGTTGTTGGAATGATATTTAGGTTCACACCTAGATCTACCATGGCATGTTTGACTTTATTGTTATTAAGATTTGCAATAATTAATAGAGGACCATTCTTCCAATTCCAATCTTTTCTAATATGATGAATGTGTTGTTGTTTTTGTTTATTCCAATATTTTCCTACTTGTTTCAATTTCACTAGAAGATTTTCTACCATGCCAAAGAGGCTAAATTTTTCAACATCATTACTTCTTTTGAAAAATAGGCTATTTCATATTTTTGTTGTTGTCTAATTTGTTTCTTTTTATTTTCTACTATCTTATCATGTTGTTTATTTGGAAAAAAGTAAGCATATTCTTCTTCTTATGGTTCTGATTCTTCACTGATTTATTCAATCTCCATTTGTATATTTCCTCTGGTATCTATTGGCTATCTAGTTAATACTATAATTTTATTCTTCTTCGATTCATATTTCTTCTTTTTGTTTGTTTTTGGTGGTTGTTCTTCTATAGAATAGTCTTCATTTGACGTGTTTGATGCCCAATTATCTATTCTTTAGCAATTTTTAACTCTTTGCGGTACTCTTCTAATTACTCTAGCCCCTTTGTTATCTTGCAAATAATCACCTCAAAAATTCCTTGTATTCTAATAGTATGGTTGTGCCTTATCACTTTTGAATATGTCATATGAATCATTTTTGCAAAAGGGACATTTTCTTCTCTTCTCTACCTAATATTTTGTGGCATAATGACCTACTTTTCCATAGTTTTAGCATGTGGCATTACTTCTCTAGGGATTATTTTTACTTTGCTATTATCCCCCATGTATTCTTGTGGTGGGTTATTTTGTAGCACATATGCACTCTTATTGTCTCTCCATGGTGTTGTTTATATCCTGCATCATATATAGGTCCTACCAATCCTTTAACATGTGTTATTTTCTTGTTTATGTTTGCATCATAATTGTGTTCATAGGGCATTTAGGATCACGATGGTTGTTTATGTTTTGGACTTGAAATTGATTTGTAGGACAATCCTTAATGAGGTGACTATCCCATTCTTGGCAAGTTCCACAATAGACTGATTTTCTCTTAGTTGGTACTATCTTCAATTCTACATTTAGTGTGGAAACAACTCTTTCTCCCTAGGATTTAGGTAAATAATTCTAGAGGTGACCGTCCCTTGAGCAATATGTGCACCAAATTTCTTTGATTTTCTTTATTTCTCCCCTTACCAAATTTTTTTTTTTATGGTTAGTTATTCTATCACTAGTTGTAACTTCTCAATATTTTCCTTTATATCATCTTTTTGAGGTCTACGCCAGGTTTGGGCTTCAATGCAACATTCCATGGTGATTAGTTATGTGTAGGTATTGAATATTATTCCATCCAAGGTTGATCTTATATCCTTCTAGAATGCAAAAATGAACTGGTCATTCAATATTTTTTCATTCAGTGAGGGGCTCTTCTAATTTGTGACATACTTATTTAAATATTTTTATCATATGATTTTACTGATTCTTCTTCTCCTTGGACTAGGTCCCTCATTTATCTAACACTGTCTTTTGGGATATCTATAGTGTCAATGTTTTCTATGAAATCTTTTTTCACCTAATTCTATATTTTCCCATGTTTTGGATGAGTCTTTTTATGCCAATCTAAGAATTATTTCCTCAATGAAGATATAAAGTCAAGTAGTTTTGGTTTATTTTCATCAATATCATGTCTTTCTCAGAGTGATTCTAATAATAATATATGTTATGTGGCTTCTATTGTGTCTCTTCCAAATATTGAGATCTTGGTTGAGGATTCCATATTGTTCTTATATCTTCCCACTTTAAGTTTTTGGAATTGCAGACTATGTCTTTCTTCTATTTCTTTCTTTAATTTTCTAACCATATAGGGTTTTTGTTCTCTACCATTATCTATTTCTAACTTTATATAAAAGTATTATTTTCCAAGAATCTCTTCCCACTCTAATGATGGATTTCTACACAATAGATTTGTTAGTTGTCTAATGCATGCAATAGTTAATTAAATCCAAACAAACAATGAAATACATGGGAGATAAATGAGAAAATAAATGAAACTAGAACAATCTCACCCAATCTTCTCTCCTCCATGATTGATTTCCATTGTACCTCCTTAGCTTGCTGTGATAATGAATGCCCTCAGATTTGATGAGAAAACTCTATATGCCTAGTCCTAAACAATACTTTGAAGGATTTGTAAAATATGATTGCACAAGAAAACTAATTCTATAATGCAAGTGGCTAAAATGACAAAATGCAAAAGATGATAAAAAGAGATAATATTTTAACAAGATTGACAAGAGATGTCCAAAATGAGAACAAGATTGTCATTTTATAGAAAAATGCAATCTTGAACGAACGAACGAGATGAGAGATTGAGTAATGCCCTAGAATCAATAGTCAGGATTCAAAATGACAACTCTCAATTAGGGTTAGGGTAAAAATCCCCAAATGTGTGGACGAGATTTAATTTAGGAAATTAAATCAATGGTGGAGAATAAATGTGACAATGAGATGAAATTAGTAAAAATCAGAAGATAAGGAGATGGGATTTTAGAAAATCGGTAATTTTAGCAATTACTTGATTTGTAGAAGAATATTTCTATTTTGAATTAAATTAATTCAAAATATGGATTTGTGAGATAATGAGTAATTTATTTTTGAAATTAATTACTAAAAGAAGAATCAGTTAACCATGTGACATTTTTAAATAAATTATTTTTATTTGAAAAAATGGAAGTGTCACATAAAGCAATTAAATAATTATTTAAGTTAGAAGAGGTAGTTAATTAATTAAATAAATTAATGAATCTATTTAATTAAGAGAGGATTTAGGAATTAGTGACATATTAAATCAATATATTAAAATATACTTATTTAATAATCAGGAGGACATTAATGATAAAGATTAATTAAATAAATTGAGGACTTTATTTAATTATGAGAAGACTTTGATAATTAGTGACACATTAAATAAATAAATAAATAAGATTTATTTATTTAATAATCATGAAGAATGAAAAATCATGAATTAATTAAATAATTATGAATTATTTAATTAATAGTTGAAGGTGGGTTATAAACATAATTAAAATGTCATAATTATGTTAGGACGAAAGGTGGTAAAATAGTGCTCACAGGCCTTAGTCATTTTTATGTGTCTACATTTTCCCCTCTTTGTCATAATGCAGTTTGTCACATTGTGGCAAAGAAAACAAGTCTGAAATATGCCCCAATGAAGGTATGGAGTGCCTATGCCCCCTCGGGAAATTTTTTGAATTTCGACCCGGGATCAGAAAAAATTGGAAAGTGTCCCGATTAATTCAATTAATGGTCAGAGGAACAATGGCGTGATCAGATTCAGAGACAGAGGATGCTTAGCTAGCCAAAATACCAGACAAAGATGGTTAAAGGAGCTTCCAGTACAAACCTACTAGGTCAAAACCCTAATTTTTAGCCTATAAATAGGGTGAAAAAACAAAACCATGTGTCATTTGCTCATTTGTTATATAGAATTTTCAATGATCAGAGCTCGAAGAGACAATGGTGATTCCAGTGAAAGACCACCATGGATATCGTGTGTGGACCTTTCGACGACCCGAGAGCACAGAGGCACCAGTAAGTACCCTATCCCATTTGTCAATTTTCAAATTTAATGCATTTATGAGGGTTTGTAGGGGGTTAAACGAATGCGTTGTGACGCAATTGTTAGATTGCAACACAAGTGAGGTAATTCGCTATGCAACAACACTGTTGTGATGCAATTTCCAGGTCGAACGATGCAATTGAGAAACTGTGATGCAATTGCCATAAGGAACGACACAATTGTTGTTAGGTTATCGCAATTGCAAGATAAAGTGCTACATTTGACAGATTGCAACGCAAGTGCCATGCGCAGAGCCACAACTGGTGAATCGTGACGCATTTGTAGTCAACGTGACGTAATTGCAATTGACCAAAGTTGACTTGTGTTGACCTTGTGCAGAGATTAGTTTTAGATGCACCTTTGACTTTGTAATAGTAATAACCTGCCAAAAATGTTGTCCTATGTGTGCTAATTCTTGTCCTTGCCTATGCAGAGATGACTTGTGCCGATTTACACACGAGAGTTCAAGTCGGCGATGTATGTCTTTAAAGACTGTTTGAGCGATAGGGAGAGACAGGGCCTGATGTCACTGGGCTTATACTACATTGCATACATGCCCATTATTCGAGAAAATAGGGGTTTATTGATAGCTTTGAGTGAGAGGTGGCACTCAAAGACTTTATCTTTTCAGCTGCCTATAGGAGAGGCCATGGTCACCTTAGAGGATGTGTACTATATTCTTTGCATATCGATCAATGGAGAGAGGGTTGTATATGACCCACACTGAGGGCGACAAGACCTACTAGAGATATATGAGGATGTTGGTGGTGCCCAGATGGGTATCGATGGTTACGAGATTGGTTGGGATGTCGTGGCCGACCAGTTTCCTAGGTGGGATGCTATGCTCATGACCCTGATTGTTGGATTACTGATTCCAGATCACCGTGGTCATGGATTTCCTATTGGATGGGGGGGTGTATTAGTCTGTATGCGAGGAAAAAGGACCGTTTTTTCTTGGGGGCCTTGTTTGTTGGCCATGCTATATCATCAGCAGCATGAGGTCGTCTACCATCAGGTCCAAAGTATCAGTTGTGGGACTACTCTCCTCATGATCAAGGCATGGGAGCATATTCCCATTTTTTTAGCCACCAGTACAGATGCAACAACTAGGTGATGGGATGTTGTATGTCTATCTGTATGCAGGTTCAGTCAGTCAGACTCGTGTTGAGGATACCAGATACTGGCGTCACATGATTGACACCATGATTAGCTTCGTGTGGAGGCCATACACAGATTGTGCCCAGTGGCCAGATGAGGATGGCCATTTATCATTGTGCAGACAGTTTAGATACCTAATCGTTTGTATAGTGCAGAGTCAACATATCATAGAGATGTACCTACCCCAGCGAGTACTACAATAGTTCAGGGAGCAGTGGGATGTGCCAATAGGCACTACAGAGTATGCATGGTCTTCCAGAGAGACCATATGGGGGCCACCTATATTAGTGATAGTGGTCGAGCAGTAGGTAGATGGTCTTGTTGCTCTTTAGTGGATGTGGAGGGGAGGTCCAACAGATCCAGGGACATCTGCCGAGTTCGACGTCTAGTGGCAGATTCATAGGCCTATCCCATTGATAGATCCAGATGATCCACCACCCATAGATCAATCCCACGGGTATGGAGGAGAGATCGGGGTGGCAGGGATGGAGGCAAAGATGGAAGAGGGGCCGAGGGGAGAGATGGAGGCAGGGGAGATAGAGGCAAAGATGGAGGCAGGGGGGATGGAGGTAGAGGAGATGGGGATGATGGTGGAGATGTTAGGAGGAGGGATGACAGAGGGTGGAGACAGTCTAGGAGAGTTAGGCATAGGGTGGTTGGTCCACCATTGTCACCCATTCGTGAGGAGGTTGAGGAGAGAGATGTCAGCCGAGCAGGAGGTGGGAGAGGAGGAGGTGGAGGTGAGGGTCAAGGAGATAGTCAGGGGCAGAGAGGAGGTGGAGATGCCCGCAGAGGAGATGGTTAGGGGTGGAGAGGAGGTGGAGATGCACACAGAGGAGGATCCATTCATCAAAGGATAGCCTCTTGATATAGATGTGGAGGAGATCCAGGCAGAGGAGGAGAGGGATGAGGAGGAGGA
Organism: Sequoiadendron giganteum; assembly: GCA_007115665.2. NCBI lineage: Eukaryota > Viridiplantae > Streptophyta > Pinopsida > Cupressales > Cupressaceae > Sequoiadendron > Sequoiadendron giganteum. Next base: position 593,989,656 of record CM021100.1, read on the forward strand.
GGATGAGGCAGACCGAAGACTACAGGAGCAGATGATTGTCAGGGATGAGAAGGGTGACAGATCACCAATTTTTCCTACCAATACCACTATTGATTAGAGGATTTTTGATCTTTAGAGCAGACTTGATGCGGCCTTGTCTCAGAACAAGGCCATGGTAGAAGAGTTAGAGGTGTAGACACCAAAAATTGGTCTAGGCCCGCAAACACCACTTTCGACATAATTTTTTATTATCCATGGTCATGATTAAATAGTATTTATTATTTAATTACCTTTCTAACACATATTTCCTCTATTAATTAAATACCCCTTTTAATTAATTCATTAATTCATAATAACCTTTATTCAACTTGATTAATTAAATAAATCATAATTATTTAATTATGTTGCTAACTAATTAATTATTCTTTCTAAATTAAATAATTTATTATTTAATTACCCCTTTGTCATATTTCAACTATAATTAAATATTTATTATTTAATTATTCATTTAACCCCCTTTTTCTATAATTAAATATTTATTATTTAATTATTCATTTAACCCCTTTTATCTATAATTAAATATTTATTATTTAATTTATTCAATTCCACCTTTACAACAGTCAAATTAAATAAATGATCTTTATTTATTTAATTAAGTCTTTCATTTTTTAATGTTGAATTAAATTAACATTTAATTCATTTATTAATTATTTATGTCACATTCTTCTATCATTCAGTTATCTAGTCATTCACTCACCTTCTGACTCAAGATCCATTTTTAAATCTGCTAGTTATCTTTGGGTTCGATATCTGATCGTCTCTGCAAGAGGACTCTCTGTCACAACTAGTCAGTTAACTAGCTTTAACTCATGTGCATGAATACATTTATTAATTAAATATATTTAATTAATTAATTAATTCATGTGTGCATTTGAATTCTTCATCTTCGAGTTCTAACTTTGTCTTTGACATTCAAAGTCTATTTCTTTTATTTTCGAAGACTCTTAACTGGAGATTAAGATTGAGAACTCTTTTTCTTTCTATTTTCGAACAGTCTTGACACAAGATTAAGTTATCATTCTAACTTAGTCTTTATCTTGCAGTCTTTTCTAACTCATGTTCTATCAGACACAAAACTCACATCACATGACATTCATCAATCTTGTCTGTCGATCTCTCTTTGAATTTGAGCCAATCGTTCAAAAACCCAAAATCTATAAAATGGCCTATCATTATCATTACTCCTCCTCCTGAAATCATATACTTTTGAGAAGAAACTTATCTTTGATATTTTTCTTAGATATTCAACAACGTTATTCTTGCATCAATACTAAAAATCTGAGGGCAAGAATACTGAAACAACAAAATGGAGAAGGGAAATCGAGATAATTTGAAGGAGTAGTCGCATATTCAGTGAGATCTTTTCAATTAATTTGTTTATTTATTTATGTTTACTTATTCATTCTTTGTTGTTTTTTATTTAGATTGTTAGTTTAGAATTGATCATTGTAATTTGTGCAACATTAGCATTAATCTCCAACAAAATCTAGGTCATTCATTTGGTGAACTTGATGTGAACATGCTTCAAATTTGTGCAACATCTTTTCGTTTTTCCATTTTTCCATTTTTCATTTTTGCAGGTTATCGTACGACACACCGTATCTATTCAGAAAAATGATGCATTTGTCCTCGCGCACCGCATTTTCCATACTGCACCACATATGTGACATTTTTCACCACATTTGCCTATCAACAATTCATGAACCACATCCGCTTGTCAATACCAAGCTACATTTATCGCTCAAAACGCCGCATCTGCCTAGTAATCAATTTTTTTACTTTTTAGTCATTTTTGTACATTTGCATTTTCATTCTCGCTTTATATGTTATTTCAATTTTTGCTAATGTTTGTTTACAGTTGTTTTAAGTTGGATTAACTTAGTGTTTGCAGGATGAAGCATAGAAGACCATATAAACACAAACCATTGTTTTCTGCAGGACGAAAGTCAAACACACCAAAAAAAATCTACTAATCATTTTGCATGCAGGACCTAATGAATTTTTTGATTTTATTTCATAAGCTTTATGTTTGGTAGTTAGATAATTGTCGTTTAGATTAAAAAGAACCATTGTTTTCCTTGTTTGGTGCGAAAACACATTTTTGTAACCCTTCACAATTCGGTATATCGGAGTATCGTCTCCCCTTGCGCAGTCATGTGATCCTAGGTGTAAGAGAAACGGTTACTGACTCTAGAACTTGGGCTTGTCTTGGTGGAAAAAAGTACTCACCCCAAGACAACTCAGACCGGTAACACACTAAAGCCAAGTGACTTCCACCCGGTATATAAAATGGATTTCTGGAGAAAGCCCAGAAATCACGCTCACTATTCTAACGAGAAGGGCATGAATGGTCTCTCGCTGAGTTGAATAGTGTCCCATGAATGGAAAGTTATTACTAAACACCATGTTGTAGATTTTCCAAAATCCTACCTATTTGCTGGTATAGCAGGCTCGAACTTGTGAAGTCGTCTTACATTCATACGGTTCTTATGTGGAGATGAGATGTATGCCATGGGAGTTTCATGGGTACAGTAGCTTGGCTGACCCGTATAAGTGAGTGTCATGGAGGGGAGCCAATGGGGTCAAGCTACTAGTCATCCGCCTTGAATATGCATAGCTGGAGAAATACAAGTAAGAACTCAGCAAGTATTGTCCACAAAGCCTAGGTTGTAAATGTTTTTGGTCTTAACAGTTTTATCATCACAAACTGTAATACATTGATTTTTGTGCTTGTTTTTGCTATATTCATCAAAACACTTGATCAACAAAACAGAGTCAGTCAAAAAAAGAATTTTCAGAAAAATGCAACTGTCAACAAAAGTCGCAAATGTCAATTTTAACACCGCATCTATCCTAGCAAGTCGCAATTGTTAGGGGAAATGCCGCATGTGTCTGTCAAAAAAAAAAATTCATCTTTTACATAGTCCAAGTATTATTAGCCGCAATTTTCAAACTTTGAGTCGCATGTGTATAAGAAAGCCGCATTTGTCATTGGAAATGCCGCATGTGTCTATCAAAACATCCGCTTTACAATCTCATTATTATGAGCCACAACTGTCAAACTTTGAGTCACATGTGTATATGTAAGATGCATCTCTCAAAGGAAAAACTACATCTGTCTGTCAACAAGTTTAGATTCATAGTTGTTATTTTGAGTCGCAACTATTACCGTGAGCCACATCTGTCAAAACAAAAACTACATCTGTCAAAAAGTCAAAACTGCCTCTCAACATTCAAAACCTGTTTTTAGTCAAATCACCACATGCACATTGTTAAACTGCATCTGTCAAAATTAGAATCGCATCGGATAGGTGAATTGCATTTGACTATCAACAGAAAACTTAGCAAACTACAAATCAAGTCTGAAACATAACAGTCATTTTCGCTTTTGTTTCTTAAGATCAACTTTGGGCAGAAACTAGAAAACTTTGCTCAAAAATCTTGCATTATTAGGTGTCATAGACATCTTAGTCACAGTCAAACGTCTTACCTAAGTTGCATGCATATAGATACTTGCTAGGAAATTGCATATCGTAGAATAGGTAACTTTCCTTGTCATTGGATACATTCATGTTTCAATTTGTCACAAGTCATTGAACCTAGTCACTTTAGTCCTATTTCTGAATCTTTCCATCTCAACAGTCTAGTTTGGAAAATTCATCTTGTCAACTATCTTTGTCCTACAATCAGGTTCCTTGATCAAATTCAAATCCTTGCATGCATTTATTCCATAGGTGGTAGGTCATACCCATTTTAGAATCATTTATCGTCATAGTCTACTCAAAATTTTGCATATTGTTTGTCCTATCATACGTCATCTTAGTATACATCATTTTAGAAATCATTTTTAGCAACATCCTTTATTGTCAGAAAATCCAAAAACATAGACATAAGACATATCAATTTTTAGACATAGTCTGCATTACCCCATTTTGAGCAACTTTACATTGAGGACATAGATGCAGCGGTACAATATCCTCAATTTGCATCCTTTATGGATGAATCTTTGGCAAATGATCCCCAACGATATCTAGCAAAGTTGCTAGCAGAAGGTGCCAAAATACCAATAGGATTTGATATCCATACTTTGTAAAAACTGCCTATTCAACCAACACAAACTATGGCATCAAGTGTTTCTATTCCCTAAATCATTGCAACAATACCAACTAGCATACAAACTCAAACATCGTCAATTGTGAACCCAACCCCTTTCAACATAACACAAGGTTTTCGATTTACTGCGGGAGCAACTTCATCAAACCCCTTTGGCACCAACACGACTGGTAAAAGATCCAAAGTTGGCATGAATATTCCTATACCAGATTAGAACATGCAAACTGGAAATATTCCCAATCCAAATTAGAACATACAAACAGGATATATTCCCAATCCAAATCAGAACACACAAATTGGAAATATACCCAATCCAAATCAGAACATACAGACAGGATATATCCTCAATCCAAATCAAAAAATTCAAATAGGGAAGATTCCTATACAAAATCAAAATATTCAAATAGGAAATATCCCCAATCCGAATCAGAACATTCTAATGGGATATATTCCCTCACCAAATCACAACCCGCCATAGAACATGGCATTTTAAAATATCTACATTGATCCAAACAACGCCAACAACATGTCATTGACACAAGTAGATGTCCTCCAAAACCAAATGCAAACTCTTCAACAACAGATGGATAACATGTCGATGTCAAGCAAACGAACTATCTCAGCGCAAGATCTATGTCCATGTCTATTCGATAAAGTGCTTTATATGACACCTTTCCCCCATGGATACATTATACTAAATTTTCCTAAGTATAATGGGAGGAAGAATCCTTTGGAACACATTAGAGAATTCTCAATGGCATGCATGGACATATCATATGACCCTACATACTTGATGCGACTATTTCCGCGGACCCTCATAGGGATAGCACTGGAATGGTTTTCTAAATTACCATATGGCATACGATCCTAGGGTGAATTAGCTAAGAATTTTGTCTAACACTTTGCTTGTAACATAGAAAATGAAGTAACAATAGCAACCTTGTGCCACATGACACAAGAAGATGATGAAACTTTCACCACTTTCTTCTAGAGATGGAGAAGTCTAGCTAGCAAGTGTCCAATTGAAATACCCAAAAAATAGGTCACAATATTCCTTGAAAACATCAATCCAAAACTGAGAGGTGACTTACGGGTACATTGTTGTACTTCATTCCTAGACTTGGTACAAAAGGGCATCATCCTTGAAAAAGGCCTTATTGACAAAGGAGAAATAAAATTACCAAGCAGAAACCCAGTTGTCCAACATCAAAATGCACCAAATGATAGAAACAAATTCTGGTCTAGAAACAAAAATGTTATGAATGATAGCATTGTTGATGCTAAAAACATACATATAGGACCAATTGTGATCCGGTGGATATTTTTCAGTGAAAATTGAAGTGTCTTATTTTTCTCCAGAATCAGTACCGTCAGGAAGAGCTCGGCGTCCTGATTCCAACGCAACTCGAACGGAGCGAAAAGGAGCCCGTTTGTGCAAGTTATGGCCAATCAAACCTTGGGTCAAACTGGAATCAAAGGGCGTCCAGGAAGCGGAAAAAATGATGTCGTCAAAAGTTGTCAAAGTTGGCATCATCGCAAAGAGCTCGTCAAGATGATTCTGACAGCGTTCGTTTTGTCAAAATCTGACACCGTATGCTCAAGATATTGGCAGTCAAAGTTCGGTTGACTTGAGGCTACAGATGATGATGTCATCATGCTGACGTGTCAGTCCGTACTGTACGGAATCCACATGGTCCAACCAGTGCAAGACATGTGGCAGGTGACTCAACTGTACGTACCAATCAGCAACTGACATGTGTCCTCCGTACCGATGACGTTGCTCTCCGTACCCGACGTGGCATCAGACGTGGCATACAACTCAGCAATAGTCAACAGACATTGTTGTAGATTCTGGTGAATGGTGTTTTGACATGTGGCATCGTGCAGTTGTGCTGCTTTGACCGGCGAATAAGTTTGTTTTAACAAAAAGTGCAACCGGTTTGAACCCGTGATCTTCGGCCACCGAACGGAGCGCTTAACCGTTGCGCCCGGAACAACTATCAATAGTAGTGTGGGGTGGTTTTTATTTTATTGTTTATATTTGTTGGATATGGGTGGTAAAATGTGGCCGGCGGGATTGGAACCGCCGACCACCCTTCTAACAAAATTTGTTACCACCAGTAGGCCGCGTGATAAGTCTTATCCATACACCGGCCATGCTTTATTTGGTGTATAACTGTTGGCCGAGCCTTTAACAAAAAGGCATATTAAGCCAAAACAAACAAGATTCGCTCTAACCAGTTCAACCAAAAGATTTCAGAGGATAAATAAGTCAGGATACGAGTTGTTAGAGGGAGTTATGTCATTAATTTGATGGTTAGGCCTAATTAGGCAAATTTTATGTATAAAAAGAGGGGTGTAGGTCTTGTTTTAAAAGTCCAGGTGGAGAACGAGAGAATGCTCAGGAGATGATTGTAATTGTTCCTATACGTCGAAGTTATGCTGTGCTATCGATGTGCTTGAAGGGGATGATGCTGTTTCAATTGTAACTATTTTGGAGTATAATCGGATCGGTCACTCCGTTGGAGAGGGGCTCGGAGACGTAGTCACGTTTGTGGCGAACTCCGTTATCAATTGTGGTTTCGTCTCTCTATTTCTTCTCTCTTTATGTTGTTATCACCTTGTCATTTTAATTATTTCCATAAGTTAATTTTGATATTATTAACTTGGAATAATCATTGTAAAAGTTAAGCATTTAAGTACTGCAATCTAGTCTAGATCCTATACAGATCAAGTTGTCACACTTAGAGGTTACAAACAAAATGCAGACATGACGAATAGTCCAAATCAAATAGCCAATTATGTCCAAAATTCACAACAACAACGACCACAAAGGAGATTTCTTACACGTGAATTTACCCATTTAGGGAGACCAATCGAGACAGTTTTCAAAGAGTTGATTAAACATAATCTCATTAAACCTTTGGAACCACGAGAATATGATCCTAGATAGTTTAAACCTTCATGGTGGGATGACAATGCCTATTGTGACTATCATCAAACAAAGGGACACAACCTACAACAATGTCGATGGCTAAATAATATTATACAAGAATTTGTTGAAGACAGAACCATAGAGGTCAATGGGTAGAAAATTACCAAGAATAGTGATCATAATGTCTTCACCGACCCATTACACGACCACACGAAAGGAAAAGTCTCTAGTTTAGGAACCAAGAATAATCCATCAGCCAATTATACCAATGCCAAGTATGACTATGGTAAGGGAATGATCGTAAATCACCTCCGAGCTGCAAATGAAAACGTCAATACCATCGTCATTAAGAAGCACCCAAAATGTGTTGTAAACACAAGCAGAACTAAGATTACTATTCCAAGTCCTTCTTTTGAGCCACCTATACAAAATTCCAAGTTTAGATACAATCTCCTTGATCAATTGAGCAAAACCCCCGCATAGATATCCATTTTGGAAATATTTACTTTATCACCTGAGCATCGAGCCATTCTTGACAAAGCTTTGCAGACAATGACTATTCCTATGCCACATTTTCCCAACAAGATTACTCAACTGAAAATTATGATCATAATGACCCATTACATCTTGAAGTCCTATTCCATCAAACCAAAGTCAAATGAGTCTTGGTAGATGGAGGAGCAGGTTTGAACCTGTATACCCTAAAATTGGTTAAGGCATTAGGATTCTCAGAAGAATGCGTAGACACCTCTAAGAGTATAGTCATCAAGGCTTATGATGATGAGGAAAGATCATCCAAAGGAGTTGTCACACTCCCTATCAAAATTGGCCTAGCAATCATGAACACCAGTTTCCAAGTCTTGGATCTCACCCTTCTGTACAACTTGTTGTTAGGTAGACCTTGGATACACGTAATGAAAGTTGTAACTTCAACATATCACCAATGTCTTAAATTCCCGTATAATGGCACAGAGATCACGATTGAAGGTGATCCTGATCCTTTTCAATATTGTGCAAGCCTAAGGGAAATTCCACAATGATAGGTACCAGTTAACCAAGAGGCCTCATCATCCACTTTATCCCTATACGTTAAACCATCACATCTTACTAAGTCCATTTCATTAAAACCACCATCAAACACTCCTAAGGTCAAGATCCAAGATAAGGGTTGTGGCAAATATTACATAAAGGCATCATACTATGTCAATCAACTGGTTCCACCTAAGGCATGTTTCTTACCCATGGCAGATAGAAGACAGTCAGTAGTCATATTCCGTGTTCCCCCTACAATGACATTGACCAAATGGGGAGAGTTAAGTGAAGAAATTATGGATCAAGGTGATATTACCTCTTGGTTGTATCAAGAAGACAATGAATACCCTTCATTGTCTATTCAAATAGCTAAGGACCAATATGTAAAAGGCTTTAAGATTATACAAAATGAAGGCTATGACAAGCATAGTGGGTTAGGACTACATCAAAATGGAAGGACAAAACCGATCACTATCTCACCACGACCGAAATACCTAGGTCTAGGGTTTCAACCGCTTAGAATTGGGTTTTCTAGTACTTTGTCACCATTTCAAGAGGAAGAGTGTGCTTATGCAGGCATCGAGACATCTCACAAACCACTTCCCCAAGTCTACGACGAGTCTCACAAATCACTTCCCCCATTTTATAATGAATCTCCCAACTCAAGCAATTGTCAATGGGATTCTTTTTCCTCTACCAGTACCATGAACATAGATGATCTCTTTGGAGAATTGGACCTAAAGATAAAACTTGTACCAAAACCATCTAGTCCCCATCATAGGAAGCACTTGTCTAAAGAAGAATGGCATAAACACTATTATTGGGAAACCCTTGATCGTGCATCTTGGGCACCTGCCAAACCATTTTCTGATGACTCAGCCCTTACAATAGTCCCACAACAGAGTATACCTACCTATAGGAAAAAGAACAAGGAGTTAGTCCGAAAAAATTGTGATCATGTCAACGACTCTTTATTCACCTTGTCAGCTTCTACCTTTAATAACTCTAATGATCGCATGCCTCTCATATATTCCAAACTTATCGACTGGGATCAACAAGGTTCACCCATCATAGATACATTCGAGAACGACGAAGCAATTGCTAAGTTCATGGGACTTCGAGAAGGCATACCAAGAGGGGATCATAAAGCTAGTTTTACCATAGACTTGGATGAAAAAGCATATTTTGGGGAGTCTATTTACACCTCTAGTCGCAAAAATGAAAATAAAAAGAAAAATGATGAAAATGAGAAAAACGATGCGTCCGTAGGTGAAACCCAAAAGGCGCCTTTGGATGAAGAAACAATCAAAATAAAGGACGTATCCAAGGGTGAAAACCTCTTTGAGGCACCCAAGGATAGAGGTTTAAATATTCTCCCCATTGAACAAGAAAAGTCACCAATGCTAGTAGAAGAGTCTATTATAGTCAACATAAACACATAAGAAAACCCTTGGCACATATACTTTGCAGCATCATCGATAGAGGCAGAACAATCTGAGTTTAAGGAATTTTTCGCAAAAAGATAGATAAACTTTGCATGGTCATACGTTGACATGCCTGGGCTGTATCTAGACCTTATATTTCACCATCCACCATTACAGCTAGGTATTAAGCCATTCAAACAAAAGCTAAGGAAAATGCATCCACAAATTGCTCTACTAGTCAAAGCAGAACATAAGAAACTCTTGGATGTTGGATTTATAAGAACTATAGACTATGCGGACTGGATTTTGAATCTTGTTCCAGTGACTAAACCAACTAGGGGCATCTAGATTTGCACAGACTTTAGAGACATCAACAAGGCATGTCCTAAGGATGACTTCCCTTTGTCGAACATAGACATGATAGTAGATCTTATGGCAGGATATGAGATGCTATCCCTCATGGATTCTTTCTCTGGATATAAGCAAATCAAAATCGCAACTGAAGACCAACACAAGACAACTTTCACATGTCCATGGGGCACATACTGTTGGAATGTTATGCCTTTTGGGCTTAAGAACGCAGGAGCTACCTATCAATGGGCAATGACTACGATTTTCCATGACTTTGTACACACTCTCATGGAAGATTATGTAGATGAAATTATAGCTAAATCAGAAACAAGGGGAGACCATTTGAAGCTTCTAGACAAGATATTCCAGAGGCTAGAGAATTACAATGTTAGGCTAAATCCAAAGAAGTGTGTCTTTGGAGTGAAATCGGGGAAACTTCTAGGGTATATCATTTCTAGAAGAGGCATTGAAGTAGATACAAAGAAGGTAAGAGCTATCATATAAATGCCTCCTCCTATCAGCATTGGTCAACTAAGAACACTACAGGGAAGATTACAATCCATCAGGTGTTTCATTGTACAACTGGCAGACAAAATACACCCATTTCAACATTTTCTTAAGAAAGGAGTACCATTTGTGTGGACACCTAAATTTCAAGAATCTTTCCAAAAAATCAAGGATTACTTGCTCACTCCACCTATTTTAATGCCACCTATAGATGGAAAACCATTGATACTATACATTTTAGCAACTCAGTCAGCATTAGGAGCTCTTCTCGCACAACACGATGATCAAGGTCATGAGAGAGAAATCTACTACATCAGTTGTACCTTGGTAAGATATGAATTAAACTATAGCAACATAGAATGTGCCTGTCTTGTGGTAGTCTTTTCTACTCAAAAAATTCAGCACTATATGCTCAATTGCCAAACAATGTTGGTCGCAAAGATTTATCCCCTCAAATATCTCTTAAGTAAGGCAGCATTAACAGGTCGATTGGCTAAATGGGTTATGATACTTAGTGAGTATGACATCCAATATGTGGAGAGGAAGGCTATAAAAGGACAAGTGATTGTAGATTAGTTAGCAGATGCACCCATGAAGGCAGACCATCCTTTAGTGGTGCTTTTTCTTGACGAATTTATCTTTAAGATTGACACTAGAACATAATGGAAATTATACTTTGATGGGTCACATACACAATGTGGTTTGGGAGCAGGTATTCTATTTGTTACACCTCAAGGCAACACCATTCCTAAATCATTTAGGATTGCTTTCCCTTGCACCAACAACATAGTAGAGTATGAAGCCTTAGTGACAGGATTAAAAATGGCAGCACAATGGAAGATTAAGAGTCTTCATGTTTTTGGTGATTCTCATCTAGTGGTCCGGCAAGTAAATGATGATTATGAGACTAAGGATGAGAAAATTTCCCCCTACAAGTGCATGGTCGATAGTTTCAATAAGTACTTTGATGATATTTTCTTTCAAAAAATACCACGTATTCAAAACAGGGCTACAGATGCTATGGCAACCGTGGGTTCCTTATTGGATATTTCGAGTAACGTGCCTAAGTTTGAGTTTTTGGTTGAATAATTGTTGGTCCCCGCCTACGATGTCCCTGATTTTGCAATGGTGTGTATAATTTTTGGTCCTAATTCCCCTCGGTATAAATACATATTCAACTATCTAACTAACCAAACCTTACCTCTAGACCTGTCAAATAACCAATGTCGAACCTTTATCTATAAGTCAACTAAATACACCATCATCGAGGATACCCTGCATAGACATACCTTAGATAATGCCCTAATGAGATGTCTTGATGTTGAAGAATCATAAACAACTTTGTGAGCAGTGCACGAGGGTGTATGCAGATCCCATTCGAGTGGTCATACTTTAGCCCAACAGATTATGAGATTAGGTTATTATTATCCTACAATAAAGAAAGACTCATATATCTTTGTAAAGAAATGTAGACAGTGCCAGATACACGGATATTTGATAAGAGCACTAGCATAGGAGCTTCATCCGATTACATCACCATGGCCTTTTTCCCAAAGGGGACTTGACCTCATAGGTAAGATACACCCTCCATCATCCAACGACCATAAATTCATCATACCTTCCACCGAATACTTCACCAAATGGATTGAAGCTATTCCCATGACCTACATCACCGACACACAAATATCCAAGTTTATCTTAAACTATATCATTTGTCGGTATGGTGTACCCCAATCCATAATCACAGACAATGGGCACCCACTCAAAAACCAATAAGTACGCCATCTATGTGAAGATTTCTATATAAAACATCATTTTTCCACCCCATATTACCCACAAGGTAATGGCCAAGCCGAGGCATCTAATAAAACCATTGTTAGAATCCTAAAAAAGACTATCAATGGCGTTGGTCATGAATGGCACCTACAACTAAATCCTACTTTATGGGCTTACTGCACAAGCATCCGTACTCCCACTGGCGCCTCTCCATACTCCCTCGTATTTAGATCCAAAGCTATCTTACCTATTGAGGTTGGAATTCCTTCCCTGCGGGTATCCTTGAAAGGTCATATTGATGATGAAGAATACCATGTATCGAAATTACAAGAGCTAGAATTACTGAATGAGTGAAGATAAAAAGCACTAGACCATTTGCAAGCATATCAAAATCATCTTTGTCGAAGCTATAATAGGAAATTTCTAAATAGACACTTTGACATTGGTGACCTGGTTTTAATGGAGAATCCCAAGAATCAAGCTCAGCATGAAAAGCCAAGAAAGTTTTAACCTAATTGGTTAGGGCCTTATATTGTCACAATTTTTTTGGATCAGAAGCATGCCAACTCTCTACTCCTGAAGGAGAGACACTATTGTCACCAATCAACAACCTTCATCTTAAAAGGTTCTATGTGTAGCTTCTGAGAGTCTTTGTCTTAACCAGAAAAATACAAAAAAAAAATGGTTACCTTGATGAAAACCTAGCAAACAGGCATCTTTGTAACACCAATTTTATTTTTTTTGGAAAAACATCAAAAAGGTAAAGAGAAATAATCCATCCAATAGTGAAAACCGCTTCGGTGGCGCTATGGATAAGTACCATGGTGAAAACCTGGCAAATAGGTGCCATGTGTAGTCAAACTCACTCTTTTGTCTACCATCATTCCAATCAGACTTTTGCACCATCCCTCATAATAAATGATTGCTCTATCCATTGTTGGGAACGATTGACATCTAACGTCCATTCCATTACATTCCCCACTCCATCTCACATGTCTTATTCCTGACTGGGGGAAAATCCTTGTTTTGTGCCATGAAGACCTTGTGTATAGCATTACACCATTGGAAAATGTCTTGAAAAAATCCAAAAACATTAGAAAACTTCAAAAACACAAAAAAATCAAAACATGTCAGAAAATCCCAAAAATAGAGTCAGATTCAGTCATGTTAAGTTAGTCATAGACATAGTCAAACTATGTTGCCTCTACGACTGGGACGTAGGCAAGGCCAATAGTCGATGTGCCCCTGAGGCATTAGGTTTGTTTGTCTAGGTTTGTCATGTATCACACACATTAAAAATCATGACTCTTTGTACATTCAAATTCATTGGTCATTTCAAACTACGAGGTCTCTACGTGTACAACATAGGCAAGGAAAATCAATCGATGAGCCCCCAAGACCGCACTAGGTCAGTCCAATAGGGTTCATTCAATTCACTATCACACACATTGCATATCATCAACTTAGATGCATGTCTTTAGACACATTAGGTCAGTCCTTTAGGGTATCATCTCATGTCATACACTGTTAATACACACACACACATTTTTAATCAGTCAATGAATGAAAACAAGTCTTGCACCAACAAGACAACATCTCAAATAGTCATCAAGTCAATATAAAACACATTGTCAAAGTGATCAACCTATGTCTTAGCAAGATATTTTTTTCTTGTTAATATATGTCATCAAATTCTCATAGCCTCATGTAGCTTGTCGCATCAACGTCATCAGGCTCCAACATCTTAAATGACATGTGTCTTTTTGAAACTAGGCTTTGTCATGCCTTATATAGATAGTCACCGGGTTGAAACCAGACTCAACATCTTATTGCGGTATGTGTCATCCCTCACATTGAGCTATGTCAAACATCAAACAATCAAACAATCCCACAAGATCAAGTTTTGGTGAATACTTTTATTTGGCTTTATGACTTTATATCTTATTTTGTCTTATTTTTTTATCGATTTGTGAATTTAGTCTAGTTACTAGCTTTACCAAGGATGTCCCTTGAAGGATTTAGAGAAGCAAGGATGTCTCAGGACTCTTTTTCTTTGGCTACTATCTGTCAACAATCTTTTTGACATTGTTTTTTGAGTCATGTTACTAGTTTCCTCAAGGATGTTCTATCAAGGATTTAGAGGAGCAATGACATCTCATGACCCATCTTTTATTTGTTTGTTGTCTATGGTTTGATAAGACAAAATGACTGGGGCAATCTTGTCCTTAGTATGAGTTAAGATACTCCTTGTCTATGACTGTCTATTTTTCATAGATGGATGACTTTATACACTATGGTCTATCTCATATCATGGTGTGTACTATCCATTTGTGTCATGTCCTGGCCAATGATGATAAAAAGCAAGCATAGAATATTTGGCACAATATCGAAGATCATATTTTTCTCAATCAATAACCATTCTTTATCAATACTAACTTTTTGAATTATCCATGCTAACATTTCTTCTTTTCTGCATCTTCACCACCATTATCTATCCATTTCGAGAGCATACTCATGTTCTTCAAACCCACCTATCCTCTCAAGGGGCCATACCACTACCTCCTCATCATTCTCCCTTTCACTGGAGCATACCCTAACCTATTTCATACTTGGGCAAGATCGGGGCATATTTTCTTTGACACAACTCCGAAACAACATTGTATCAAAGAGGGGCAAATTGTAGACACCGAAAATTGGTCTATGCCTGCAAACACTACTTTCGACATAATTTTCTATTATCCATGGTCATGATTAAATAATTTTTATTATTAATTACCTTTCTAACACGTATTTCCTCTATTAATTAAATACCCCTTTTAATTAATTCATTAATTCATAATAACCTTTATTCAACTTGATTAATTAAATAAATCATAATTATTTAATTATGTCGCTAACTAATTAATTCTTCTTTCTAAATTAAATAATTGATTATTTAATTACCCCTTTGTCATAAATCAACTATAATTAAATATTTATTATTTAATTATTCATATAACCCCCTTTTTCTATAATTAAATATTCATTATTTAATTATTCATTTAACCCCCTTTATCTATAATTAAATATTTATTATTTAATTTATTCAATTCCACCTTTACAACAATCAAATTAAATAAATGATCTTTATTTATTTAATTAAGTCTTTCATTTTCAAATGTTGAATTAAATTAACATTTAATTCATTTATTAATAATTTATGTCACATTCTTCTATCATTCAGTTATCTCATCATTCACTCACCTTCTGACTCAAGATCTATTTTTAAATCCTCCAGTTATATTTGGGTTCGATATCTGATCATCTCTACGAGAGGACTCTATGTCGCAACTAGTCATTTAACTAGTTTTAACTGATGTGCATTAATACATTTATTAATTAAATATCTTTAATTAATTAATTAATTCATATGTGCATTCAAATTCTTCATCTTTGATTTCTAACTTTGTCTTTGACATTCAAAGTCTATTTCTTCTATTTTCGAAGACTCTTAACTAAAGATTAAGATCGAGAACTCTTGTTCTTTCTATTTTCGAACAATCTTGACACAAGATTAAGTTATCGTTCTAATTTAGTCTTTATCTTGCAGTCTTTTCTAACTCATGTTCTATCTAACACAAAAATCACATCGCATGACATTCATCAATCTCATCCGTTGATCTCTCTTTGAATCTGAGTCGATCATTCAAAAACCCAAAATCTATAAAATGGCCTGTCATTATCAGTCCTCCTCCTCCCGAAATCATACACTTTTGAGAAGAAACTTATCTTCGATATTTTTCTTAGACATTCAACAAAGTTATGCTTGCATAAATACTAAAAATGTGAGGGCAAGAATACTGAAACAACAAAATGGAGAAGGGAAATTGAGATAATTCGAAGGAGTAGACGCATATTTGGTGAGATCTTTTCAATTAATTTGTTTAGTTATTTATGCTTACTTATTCGTTCTTTGTTGTTTTTGATTTAGATTGTTAGTTTAGAATTGATCATTGTAATCTGTGCGGCATTAGCATTAATCTCCAGCAAAATCTAGGTCATACAAGAGGTTACCAGGGTGGAGAGGGATCAGGCCGTCATCCGATGACAGGAGTCAGATCAGTGGGTGAAAAAGTTTGTCGAGTTGTGCACAGGGCCGACAAGGTATATGGCCAGGGAGTTGGCCAGGATGGCAGAGAGTAGGGGCTGATACAGGTTGTTCCCCCAGAGAGATGGGACCTAGGATTGTCCCGATCCTACATCAAGACAGGTAGTGGCAATCAAACACACAATGGCAACAGGTCACATAGTGGCAATCACACTAGTGTTGGGTGGTCAACATCATTAGGATAGTCATCAGGCTACAGCTCACACAAACATTCATTAGGCCATAGCCATAGGTCAGATGATGGGCACCGATTAGTGTCATCAAGACACCAGGCATAGCAAAGCTAGCCTCATGTGATTGATCCCTTAGGATCTCAGAATCAGAATCAGGTCACCACTCCCATCTAGGTCACTTTTCACTTGATGAGTTAGCCACAACTACCTCGCAGTTCACCTCCACGTGACAGAGGAGGCACCTCCTAGAACTTGTTATTCTGACATTTGTATTAGACACTTGTATGTTTTGATGTTCGAGCTTGTGAGCTCCATTTTTGGGATACCACATGACTCTATCCTGTGACATTACATTTTTGAGATTATATACATGCGATGCAGTTTTTGATATAGCCTATATGATTCTATGTGTTATGGTGGTTTATGCTTTACTAGATGCTATGTGATGCTTTTATGATACTATGAGATGTATGGATGTTAATCTTGATGTCTATCAGTGCAATTATGGATGTGATTATGTATGTATGCATTGTGTAATGTGATAATGATGTGATTCTTATATACTAATGTAAATGTTTTTTATGCTGTCTATATGTTGATGCAAATGAAGGTTTTATGGATGGATATAAATGCAATGTGAATTATGGTGTTTGATTTATGCAAATGTGAAATGTGGATATGAAATGCTCATGCAATCATGTATGCAACTTTTTTTTTTGTGTATGTCACAGGATATTATCAGAGAACAAGAGAAGAGAAGGAGAAGATGGATATTAGTGTGAATAATGACATGCATGTTAGTGTGAAAACAAAATCCTGCAAAGCTTTGCTATAGTGCTATTCTATTTGTTGCTCTTTAATAATCATTGGGCGAAAATTTCATGATGGTCGACAAACACTATGATATGATGTAGATCAATAATGTGTGAGGTCGAACCATCAGGTAGATCAACAGTCACAAACAAGGATGATCATGATTCATATGATGAAAATAAATTGCCCCTAGTCATTTTGTCATGACCAACTTCTAGAAAAACTAGGCTAGTCATTAGACATTGCTGCTTCTCTAAATCTTGATGTCAGGACATCCTTGAGAAACTAGCCACATAATAGTCAAAAACAGACAGGAAAATCATTGTGCTAAATCATTTTTTCTCTAAATCCTGAAATCAAGACATCCTTGAGAAACTATTAGCAAGGTGATTACAAGAAGACAAGGATAATCATCATGATATTTCATGGTTCCTAAGACATAAGGAACTAATATCATGATAACCATCAAAAAGATAGAAAAGGTTTGCCAAGTTTTTGCCAAGTGTTTTAATGTCAAGTGTTACCAAATGTCGAGTGATATCAAATTTAGGAAGGACACATCCTGAATGACATTGATATCTAGGAGATCGATTCTTGAAGTTAGGAGAATCCATCAAAATTCCAGATGATTTTGATGATGCTTAGGAAGGACACATCTAAAAGCATAAAGAAATGATGAGAGTTTCTTTTCAGAAGGACGCATCTAAAGAAGAACCCAAAATTTTGCCAGGGTGAATTGTCTTGATAGAATTTGAATACATGTCATTGTTGACATGCTGAATTGACTGAAAATGTTGATGAAATAGATTTGTTGATAGAATGCCTACTTGAGATTCGATAGAAGGTTATCTTGATTTTAAGATAGTTTGGCCTGTGTGAACGTGTAGTGCCATGAACCCTAATGGACTAACCTAGTGTGGCATCGCGGGCTCATCGATTGATGGCCTTGCCTACATCATGCACTTAGAGACCTCGTAGTTCGACATGACCAGTGACCTTGTCCAAAGGACGAAAATTTCAATCATGATTTTATTTTGACAAACCTAGAAAGACTGACCTAATGTCTGGGGGATTCAAAGATGAATCTTTCCTACATAGCAAATGTGCAGAGACAACATAGTTCGAAAAGTGGACAAAAGATTGATTGAAGTGGCCGATTGAAATGATCAGACAGACATTGACCTTGACTCTTTTTTTGGATTTTTTCAGGACATTTTCAAATTTTTAGATCTTTTTCAGGACTTTTCAAAATGCGAGATCATGTGCGACATCCACTACAATTACACAATAAAGTTTTTTCCCCTAGATAGAGCGGGGATTACCCAAGTCAAATGATATGGAGATAGGTAGACACGGGGCAAAAGGCAAGGATATGCAAGGGATGATGTCAACCAAATGTTAACCATGGTCAGAATCGACATGACTTAGGATGAAGGTTGTGAATGTATCAGGTTGTCATGATTATGAAAAGTGGATAAAGGCCAGTGAGAGTAACAGTAGATGGCAAAGCAATGATCGACTACACATGGCACCTGTTTGCCAGGTTTTCACCATGGTACCTATCCAAAGCACCCATTTGCCAAGTTTTCACTATTGGATGAATTCATTTATTTTTACTATTTTTGCCATTTTTTGGTTTTTTTGGTGTCACGAAGATGTCTGTTTTCCAAGTTTTCATCAAGGGATGATTTCTTTCTATTTTTCAAATTTTTTTGTATTTTTAGGTTTTTAGCCAAGCTCTTTGATGCTATGTGTAGAACTTTTGCAGATGTAAGTTGTTGATGGGTTTTGTCAACTATTCTCCATTAGGTGTGGCCAACTGATAAGCTTTGGAACCAAATGCAATAGTAATGATATAAGGACCAAGCTAATTAGCCTAAAACTTGCCAGGATTTTCATGGTCCACTTGATTTCTTGGGTTCTGCATGAGAACCAAGTCATCGATTTCAAATTTTCTCACCATTACTCTTTTGTTATAGCTCTAGCAAAGATGATTTTGATATGTTTGCAAATGATTTAAGGAATTTTGTCATCTTTCTTGTAACATTTCTAGCTCATGTAGGCGAGAATGTTTATACTCTTCATCATCAATCATTCCTTTCAAGGAGACTCAAAGAGAAGGAATTTCGACCTTGGTGGGAAATATGGCCTCTAATCCGTAGACCAGGGAAAATGGAGTGGCTTCAGTGGGGGTACGAATGCTGGTACAATAGGCCCATAAAGCAGGATTAAGTTGTAGGTGCCAATCTCAACTAGCATCATTGACAGTCTTCTTGAGTATTCGAAGAGTTTTTTTATTTGATGCCTCAGCTTGGCCATTACCTTGTGGGTAATATGGGGTGGAAAAATGATTTTGGATGTGGAATCACTCACAAAGTTCATGAATGTCCTGATTTTTGAATGGACTATCATTATTTGTGATGATGGATTGTGGGACACCATACCGAAAGATGATGTAATTTAGGATAAACTTGGATATTTGCTTACTGGTGATGTAAGTGAGAGGGACAACTTCAATCCACTTAGTAAAGTACTCAGTGGCGGTGATTATGAATTTATGGTCATTAGAAGAGGATGGATGGATCTTTCCCACGAGGTTGAGTCCCCTTTGTGTGAAAGGCCATGGCAAAGTGATTGGTCTTAGCTCTTGTGCAAGTGCATGAATTAGGTCACTATGCACCTGGCATTTCTGACATGTTCTGACAAATTGAAGAGCATCTTTCTCTAATGTCAGCCAATAGTATCCCAGTCTATTGAATTTTTGAGCTAACGTCAGACCACTCGAATGAGATCCGCATATACCCTCATGCACTTCTCGTAAATTTATTTGGGCTTCATCAGTGTTGAGACAACGAAGAAGGGTGTTATCAAAGCCACAATGGTATAGGGTGTCACTGACGATGGTGTGTCTAGACGCTTTTCAAATAAAGGACTTTCTTTGGTTGTTGGAAAGGTTGGGTGGAAGGGTTTGGGACTAAAAATAGTCATAGATGTCCTGATACCAAGGCGAACTGGGACCAATAATCTCACACACCATTTCTGACTCTAGAATATCATATGCAGGCATCAACAAATGTTCCACTAAGAACTCAAATTGTGACACATTCTTAGGGATGTCTAAGAGAGATCCAATGGTATTACATCGGCTACCTTATTTTGTTTCCTTGGGATTTTCTCAAAGGCAATCATTTTGAAATACATTAGGAAATTATCCACCATTCATTTTTAAGGAAGAAACTTTTCATCCTTTGTGTCATAATCATCATTCACTTGATTGATGACTAACTGAGAATCCCTGAATACGAGAAATGTTTGAATTTTCCATTTAATTGCTATCTTGAGACTTGTGACCAATGCTTCGTATTCTGCAATGTTATTTGTACAAGGGAAGGCGATCCGAAATGATTTAGGAATTGAATCCCCTTGTGGTGTGATAAATAAGATGCCAACTCCTAAGCCGTGACTAGTGTGGGACCCATCAAAGTATAATTTTTGTGGTAAGGCTGGTTCCGCGTGAAAGATAGACTCATCTGGGAAATCAATTATCAGTGGATGAGTGGCTTGGATCGGTGCATCTGCCAGTTGATCTGCTATTACTTGACCTTTTATTGCCTTGTGCTCAACATATTGTATGTCATATTTGGGATCACATAACAAAGAGAGAGCACATGAATATTTGGGATCACACTCGCATGGTTTTCTTTTTAAACCAAAATTGAAATGTGAACAAACAGAGAATGCACAAGGTTCATTTTATCCATTTGTAGTGTTTTTCAGACAAGGGGTTTATTTTAACCATTTGTAGTATTTTCTATCTAAGAGTTAATTTTAAACCCAATGAAAAACAAAGTGTGTTGTTCTTTTTAACCAATGCACTTGCATGTCTGTTCTTTTTAACCAATGCATGTAAAATGCAAGTTGTTTGAAAAAAAGGAAAAGAAAAACAACACAACTAATTAAATCTAGTTGGACACATGTTGTCACAAGAAAGATTAGTAACATGAAAAATCACTAATCTAGAAACAGAAAAGAGAAATTAATAGAAACTGAAAGAAGATCGAAAACAAAAGATTACCAGTCGTTTGCGTCGCAGGATGTCAAATGTAGCGCAACAGGTCGATTGCATGACTCAAGAGATCAAGTGTGTTGCGACAATTCAAATGCATCACTTGTGAGATCAAGTGCGTTGTGACATGTCAAATGCATCGTTAGCGAGCTCAAATGCGGTGCAACAGAGCGTTGGCATTGCGGAGGCTAGCAGTTGTGACGTTTCATACTCCTGTACCTGCAAAACAAAAACTGAGGTCATACGAGAACCTATAAAAAATGTGTTAATGGGTCGGGTTCACCAATTTAATGATGGATTTATGCACAATAGATTTGTTAGTTGTCTAATGCATGCAATAATTAATTAAATCCAAACAAACAATGAAATACATGGGAGATAAATGATAAAAGAAATGAAACTAGAAAAGTCTCACCCAATATTCTCTCCTCCATGATTGATTTCCATTGTACCTCCTTAGCTTGATATGATAATGAATGCCCTCATATTTGATGAGCAAGATCTATATGCCTAGTCCTAAACAATACTCTAAAGGATTTGTAAAATATGATTGCACAAGAAAATTAATTCTATAATGCAATTGGCTAAAATGATAAAATGCAAAAGATGATAAAAAGAGATAATATTTTAACAATATTGATAAGAGATGTCGAAAATGAGAACAAGATTGTCATTTTATACAAAAATGCAATCTTGAACGAAGGAACGAGATAAGAGATTGAGGAATTCCCTAGAATTAATGGTCAAGATTCAAAATGACAACTCTCAATTAGGGTTAGGGTAAAAATCCCCAAATGTGTGGACAAGATTTAATTTAGGAAATTAAATCAATGGTGGAGAGTAAATGTGACATTGAGATGAAATTAGTAAAAATCAGAAGATAAGGAGATGAGATTTTAGAAAATCAGTAATTTTAGCAATTATTTGATTTGTAGAAGAATATTTCTATTTTGAATTAAATTAATTCAAAATATGGATTTGTGAGATAATGAGTAATTGATTTTTGAAATTAATTATTAAAAGAAGAATCAGTTAACCATGTGACATTTTTAAATAAATTATTTTTATTTAAAAATATGGAAGTGTCACATAAAGCAATTAAATAATTATTTAATTTAGAAGAGGTAGTTAATTAATTAAATAAATTAATGAATCTATTTAATTAAGAGAGGATTTAGGAATTAGTGACATATTAAATCAATATATTAAAATATAATTATTTAATAATCAGGAGGACATTAATGATAAAGATTAATTAAATAGATTAAGGACTTTATTTAATTATGAGAAGACTTTGATAATTAGTGACACATTAAATAAATAAATAAATAAAATTTATTTATTTAATAATCATGAAGAATGAAAAATCATGAATTAATTAAATAATTATGAATTATTTAATTAATAGTTGAAGGTGGATTATAAACATAATTATGTTAGGACGAAAGGTGGTAAAATAGTGCTTGCAGGCCTTAGTCATTTCTATGTGTCTACACCCACTCTAATTCCTTTCCTTCTTCCTCTTTCATTTCCTTACTTTGGGGTATCTCTTCCTTCAAAATTCTTCAACTCTTATATGGATGAGTGGATGGATCTTGGTCGAGGGGTTGTGACTCTTCAAAATATGTTTTCACTTTCATATTTTTTAGTGTTATTTTATTGTTTTGTAAACATAACTCTTTGCCCAAGTTCAATATTTCTCTTTTATTTTTATTATTTATTCTTCTTTTAATTTTCTTATACTCATATTGACCAATTCTTCTTGAATTGATGGAGTCTTCTCTAGAGTTTTCGAAAGTTCAATGAATCTATTATCTATTATTCATATTTTTTAATGTTATTTTATTTGTTTGTAAACATAACTCTTTTCCCATGTTCAATATTTCTCTTTTATTTTTCTTATTTATTCTTCTTTTAATTTTCTTATACTCATATTGACCAATTCTTCTAAATATTCTTCTTGAATTGATGGAGTCTTCTCCAGAGTTTTTAAAAATTCAATGAATCTATTATCCATGTGATGAAGAGTACTCCACTTACGGTAACAAAATCATAATGGAAACTCGGGTTTTCACAGAAAAAATGCAAGAGAATGCAAGTGATTGTATTAATCAGAAATAGAAATACATATTATAGTCTTGCATGCCTTCTTATGGATTGCTTATTGCATTCATTTGTTGAATTACAGATCTGAGTTTTCACCTTCTGCCACTTTCCTATCTCTTCATTGTATGTTTCTTTATCTCTTATCTAGCTCTCATGTGTCATGTTTTCCTTTTGTATTGATATATATCTCTAATCTCCCAGTTCTGCATTGACATTCTTCTCTCATGTTGTCATAGTAACCACTATCATCTAATAAACATTCAAAATCACCAGACGGTTACCTGGTTAGTAGTGTTCCCGATCACTCGACCAATGAATGTGTTTCCCCACAAAAATAATGTGGGGTCAATGAGTACATTAATCGCACCATGTGTTGCAATATCATTCACATCCATCTATTACTATTGACCAACCCATTCACTATTTATCCTTCCTGGCATTGTCATGTCGATGGGACACTAAATCCTTTCTCTCTAAAACTAGAAACTCTCCCCGATATGTAAGCTCATCACCTTCGAAGGGAAATGGATCCTTGTCCACTTGAAGTGTCACCATCAGCTTGATAACTCATATCACCCAATTGAAGGGACTCTCCAACATCTCCCTTCGAAAATGCAAAGTCACCTCGATGTGCCTTAATAGTATGTTGGGTGTCGAAGGGACATCAACAATCATCCCACCAAAATGAAGCCTCTCCCCAATGTGCATTACTCGCACCGTATTACCATGGATAATTTCATCATCGAGAATTCAAAGGGACACGAGAAAAGGTCTCGTTGAGTCTAAACTGTCACACCGATCTATCATTCCATTGAAGAATGGGGCGTAAAAATAATTCGATGGTAAACGCAAATATGTAAGTGCATAGTGTAAATGCTTGTAACCTAACTGTACATACCTAGAATGACTAGTCCTTATTAAAATAAAATAATCAAATTATTTTGTTGATGCAAGATTTCTCTCTAGCCCTTGGATTCTCCTACATCAAACACCCAGGTAATTCAAAAAGTGACCTTGTCACTCTTCAGGGGTTGGAGGAAAACCAAAATGGCTAACCTCTTACTCAAACAACCAATTTGAATCTTTAGTAGGCCTTCCTTTCCACTTTACTAGGTATTCATTATACTACCTATTCCTTGTGCTTCTTCCCATATGACTATCTAGAATGTCTTCAATTTATTCCTTTTCTACTGTAGGTGTTGGAATACTCAATTGAACCTCTTTCAATTTAGGCTCCTTATCTCTTTCATGGTACTCTATCAAATCATTAATGTTAAATAAAAGTGAGCATGAATCTCAATTGAAAAATTCACCTCATACACATTTCCTGAATCATGTGTCTTCAGAATCTTGCATAATCTAAACTTCTTCATCTTTAGCTTATTGTATGTGCCAAGTGGAAACCTCTCCTTCCATAGATGAACCATGACTTCATCACCTACCTGGAACTCCTTATGTCTTCATTTTTAGTATTCCTTATCCTTGTATTATGAATTCATCTTATTTATATGCTTCTTAACTTCCTCATGCACATTCTTCATATGTTCAACAAAATCTTTGACTTCAGCATTAGACTTTTCTCCCTTATCCATGTTCCTTAATTAAATAGTTGTTCTAGGACTACTATCGTACACAATATGGAATGGTGATTTTACAATGCTCCTGTTGACTAAATTTTTGTAGGAAATTTTTTGTTGTGGTAAAACCAAATCCCATCGCTTGTGTTTGTCACCTACCAAGCATCTCAAAAGATTACCCAAACTTCTATTCACCATTTGCATTTGTCCATTTGTCCATTCTTTTGTGGATGATGTGTTGATCTAAACTTCAAATATATTTTCATATTTTTCCACAACGTCCTCCAAAACTACTCTACAAACTTGGTATCTCAATCTGAAACTATGCTCTTGGGTAGACCATTTAGTTGTACCACCTCTTTGAAGAATAATTCAACAATGTGAACTACATCATTAGTCTTATGACACAGAATGAAGTGTGCCATCTTTGAAAATATATCTACCACCACAAATATAGAGTCATGACCTCTTTGCATCCTTGGAAAACCAAGAACAAAATCCATATTGATATCCTCCAATGGCCTCTCTAGTACAAGTAATGGCTGATACAATCCACTATTTTGACTAATGTCCTTTGCCACTTGACATACCCTACAACCCTGTACAAATTTCTTCACATCCTACTACAACTACAGCCAATAGTAATGCTCACTCACAATAACAATTGTCTTATCCTGACCGAAATGTCCTGCCAATCCACCACTGTGTTTCTCCCTGATCAAGTTCTCCCTCATGGAACTCCTAGGAATAGAGATAACTTTAAGAAATGCCCCCCTTAGCAAAGGTGTAAAATCCTAGAGAATCTTTCCTTTTATTTGACAAAATTAGTAGTTTTCCCTAGTGAATCTTATGCACATTATTAAAAAAATTGTAAAATCCTGGTGAATCTTTATGAATAATTGGAAAAAAAAAAGTCACGGTGGTGAATCCTAGTGAATAATCACTAAAA
This sequence comes from Sequoiadendron giganteum, assembly GCA_007115665.2. Lineage (NCBI taxonomy): Eukaryota > Viridiplantae > Streptophyta > Pinopsida > Cupressales > Cupressaceae > Sequoiadendron > Sequoiadendron giganteum. Next base: position 594,015,664 of record CM021100.1, read on the forward strand.
TTATTAATTACAATGGAAAATATCTCCTTTAAAACTTTGCATAGTTGGTCGACGTAGTTCCCCCATATTTATTTATTTATTTTTAATATTGAAGTAAGGGGCCGAGGGTGGTAGCTACAGGCAGGGTCAAGAGGCAATGCCCCTTGTGGGGGTCAAGGGTTGAGGGGTAGAGCCCCTCACCACCAAGCATAAATTACCTATCAAAAATTCATTGGAGCACACATATATTAAGCATTTTTTAAAATTCTCACTTAAAAAAAAAGATTATATGAAAAGTGAAATTATGACCATTGATTAGCTTTTTAATCGAATGGTTGTAAGTTAATTCCATGACTTTATATGCACATGCCTTTTAAAAAGGTTGTTGAGGACCAAATTTTTTTTGGGCCACATGATCAAATCTAATCATTTGGCCCAACAAATTTCGAGCCTCAACAACCTTTTTAAAAGGCATATGCATATAAAGTCATGAAATTGACTTGCAACCATTTGATTAAAAAGCTAATCGATGGCAATAAATAAAAAAGCTAATCAAGGCTAAATTATCCCTAAAATGAAATGGTAAATTATTATTAGTGGCGATATTTCCCAAAAAATAATTGTAGGCATATAAAATTACTAGCAAATATAATTAATATCTGTAATTATAGTATAAACTACTAGCGAATCAGTTCCAATGATGCATTGTTTAAAAAATAATTCTTTGGCGAATTAATCGAGACAATTTAAAAAAAAAAAAACCTAAGGATTCAGCATCCTTTCTAGCTTGTATTATTTTCCATTTTTGGAGGTCCCAATTTCAAATATTCACCAATTGGCAAAGATTCGCCACTAAATTTTTCCCTACCTGGGAATGCACAACCGATTCCTTCTAAACAACATGTTGTCTTGGATTGTAAAATCTAACCATCTCATCCTATCCAATGTGATAGGCTCCTTGCAAGCTTTCCAAGCTTATATGATATTAGGATCTTCTAGATACAAACTCTTGAGTTTGCGTAGCCCAACCACCTTGATTTGCATTTTAGTTAACAATTTTTGCCTCCTGTTCAAGGCATCTACAACTCAATTTGATTTTCCATTCCTATACTTTAAAACAAATATGTAACTTTATAGAAATTCAACCCATTTCAAATGCCTTTAATTCAATTTACCTTGATGGTTCAAATGTTGTAAAGATTGATGATCAGTAAATAAAACAATCTCTTTTTGAACTAAGAAATGTCTCCATTTCTTCAAAGTTTGAACTATAGAATATAACTAATCATAAATAAAATATTTCTTCTTGGAATCATTTAATTTTTCACTAAAGTAGGCAACAGGTTTACCTTCCTGACACAAAAAAACTCCAATGGCACTGCCACTATCATCACAATCTACCTAAAATACTTTATTTTAAATCTAGGAGTGCCAAAATTGGCTGCTCCATTACTTTCTTCTTCAAAAAATTAAATTTTTTTGCTACTCTTGTACTCTATTTGAATTCTTTTCTATCCCTTCTCATCATTTCACTTAGGGGTGCACAAATACTATCGAATCCTTTAATTAAATTTTGGTAAAAACTTGCTAGACCATGAAAAGATCTTACCTCAATAGTGTTTCTTGGCATAGGCCACTCCACAATGGATTTCACCTTCTCTAGATCCATTTTTAGACACACTATTGAGATAAAAAAATCCTAGGTGCACCAGCTCACATTTCACAAAACTGTATTTCTTCAAGTTGACCAACAACTTCTCCTCTCTCAAATTCTTGAAAAATTCTCTGATATGCATCAAGTTCTCTTCCAACATCTTACTAAAAATCAAAATTTCATCCAAGTAAACAATGAAAAAATTACCCCTAATTTTTTTTAGTACATCATTCATGAGCCCCACATGAATTTGATGGGCATGTTGGTTAGCCCAAAATTCATGACTAACCACTCTTATAAACCCTCCTTGGTTTTGAATGTCATTTTCCATTCATCACCTTCCCTGATTTGAATCTGGTGGAAACCACTCTTCAGGTTGATCTTTGTGAAGTACTCAACTCCACTCAAGTAATGCATAATGTCTTCCATCCTTGGCAAGGGAAATCGATACTTGATTGTGATCTTGTTGATAGCTCTAGAATTAGTACACATTCGTCATTCACCATCCTTTTTAGGTACCAATACTGCAAGTAATGCACCTGAACTTAAGCTTTCCCTAATCAATCCCTTTCACAATAATTCTTGCACTTTTCGATTCAACTCTTCATTTTCTACTGGAGTCATCTGATGGTTGCCTTATTCAGAAAACTGGCTTCAAGAATCAAACCCATTTGATGACGTATTTTCCTTACTGGTGGAAATCCTTCAGGTACATTATAAAAAAAAATACTCTAGAATTCATCAAGAAAACCACACACTTCTACAAGTACTTCACTATTGATTTCCCTTTCATCTTTAGGAATTAATGTAAAACACATATGTTTGTGCCTCATACCTTCTAGGAATTTCCTTCTATCGACCAAAAAAGATCATGCATTGTTGGATACCTTTTCTTTTGCATCCTTTCAGAGGCTTTAGCTTATGTCAAAAACCATCTTTTATCAATGAATAGGTGTAAGCATGACCATCATGCATTTCTCACCAATCAAATTGCCATGGTCGGCCTAACAACATGAGACAAGCATCCATAGGAATGATATCACATAGAACCTCATACTTGTAATTACCAATCTTGAACTTTATCATGCATTTCTCATTGACCAAAACGCGTTGGTCCTTGTGCAACCATGCAATCTGATATGGAGTTGGATGTCTTCTTCTCTCTAACTACAACTTGGTGACCATTTCCTTAGATACAATATTTTTAGTGCTACCTATGTCAATAATCACATTCCACACCATATCTTCACACTTACACTGAGTGTGGAATAGATTCTTCCTCTGATTTGACTCCTTTTCTTCATTCAACATAGTCCTCCTAGAAACAAGGGTCTCACCTCGTTCAACATCTTAAGACTGTGAAGATCGAGCATCTTCATCCACATGAGCAACTCATGAATTTCCTTCTAGTCTCCTGGTTGTCTTCTCTTGGTGTTGCAAGCACTCATAGGCTTTATGCCCTTCTTCACTGCATTGGAAACATGTCCCTTTGAAACCTCCTCTTCCTAGTCCGCATCTAGACCTTCATTTTATTCGTCAGTCTCCATTGTTCTGATCATGAGGCTGATATGAATCATCACATTTTTTTATCTTGGCAAGTGTTGGTTCCATCACCTTTTCTTTAGTCATCATTTTGACCTCCATGTGGTCATCTTCCAGTCCTTTCTCCATGGCCTCTACCTCTTTATTTTATCTCAAACCTCTTATTTAGTCATTTTTCAACCTTTAGAGAGAACCGATATGCATCCTCAATGGTATTCATTCTTACTAGTTCCAATTCTTCTTATATGCTAGGCTTCAGCCCATTAATATATCGAGAAACTTTCTCTTTATTCACCCCAAAATGTCCTGTTCAAATAAGAACCTTGTGAAATTCCTCTATGTACTCTTTCACTGTCCTTGTTCCTCATCTCAAGCTCTGCATCTTCTTGATTATTTCCAATTCCTAATCCACTAGAATAAATTGTTTCTTCAATTTTGATACCATTTTGTCCCATCTAGAAATTTTATCTTTCCCTTGTCTTCCTCTTTCAAGATGGATCTCTTTCCACCATATACTTGCATGACCTTTCATCTTTTTCTTTGCAAACTTCACTCAGTGAGGATCTTCAATGTCCTCAAACTTGAAGAATTCCTCCATGTCATTGATCCAATCGATCAACTCTTCAAGATTCAGACTTCCATTAAAAGTTGAAACCTCCATTTTGGGTCTCTTTCCAATATGAGATATTGCTCTCAATAATCTCATTTCTCCAGTATCCACTTGGTCTTTCTCTTCTTCTTCCATTTCCTCTTCAGTTTCATCTTCATTGTCATGCCTTTCTCGATGCACATCTCTTCCTCCACCACCTTTTCCTCTGCCTCTACCATGTTGGGAAAGTCTTGGAGGCATATTAATATCTACCCACACTCATAGGTCTTGCTACAAATGCCTCATGTTTGATGCTCTATTACAAACTCAAGAACTCCTACTCTGATACCACTTGATAAAGGGTACTCCCCTTACGGTAACAAAATCACAATGACAACTTAGGTTTGCAAAAAAATAATAAAAGAGAATGCAAGTGATTGTATTACTCAAAAATGGAAATACATATTATAGTCTTACATGCCTTCTTATGGGCTACTTATTGCATTCATATATCGAATTGTAGATCTGAGTTTTCACTTTTTTCCACCTTCGTATCTCTTCATTGTATGTTTCTCTATCTCTTCTCTGACTCTCTTATGGTATTTCATCATTAATATATCTCTCTAATCTCCCAGGCCAGCCTTGACATTCTTCTCTTATGTTGTTGTAGTAACCACTATCATCCAATAAGCATTTGAAATCACTAGACGGTTACCTAGTTATCAGTGTTCTCAATTGTTCGACCAATGAATGCATTGACCCACAACAACAATGTGGGGTTAGCAAGTACAGTAACACCACTTGACACCATCTCATTCACATCCATCCATTACTTTCGACCAACCTGTTCACCATTCCTCCTTCCCACCATTTTCGTGTTGAGGGGACACTAAATCCTTTCTCTTTGAAACTAGAAATTCTCCTTGACATGCAATTTCATCTCCTTCAAAGGGACACAGATCCTTGTCCACCCAAAGTGTCATCGTCAACTTGGTACCTCATATCACCACATCGAAGGGACTCTCCAACATCTCCTTTCAAAAATGAAAATTCACCTCAATGTGGCTTGATAGTCTATTGGGGTGTCGAAGGGACACCAACAACCATCCCACCAAAATGAAGCCTCTCCCCGATGTGCATTACTCGCACTGTATTACCCTTGTTGCTTCTATCATTGGGACTTCAAAGGGACATAGGTAAAGGTCTCACTGAGTCTAAAATTTCATGTCGATGTATCATTCCAATTAAGAATGGGGTGCAAAATAAGTCGAGGGTAAATTCCAAGATGTAAATGCTTGTAACCCGACTGTGCATACCTAGACTGACTAGCCCTTATTGAAATAAAATAATCAATTTTTTTTTCAGTGCAAGATTTATCTCTAGCCCTTAGATGCTCCTGCATTACCATGTTAACAGTAAGGTTTAATAGGTCTAGCCTAATCATCATACTCTTAGAAGGTTATCATAATAATGGAGTCTTTGTATTATTGTAGGTCACTAATAACAATTTTATAGATTCTCCATAATCATTAATATTATTCTTTATATTGGTTATAAGTTGCCCTTCTTTTTCCCAACATAATTATAATTTTTTTGAGTCTTCCATTCTTCTTTTGTATCTTATTTTCCCTCTTTTTTTTGTCAAAAACACCTTTGGAATGCTCAATAGCACCCTCATTGGCATGCTCTATTCTCATTCTCTCTACTATTTATATTATTTTGTGGTGTCTTTCTTCTCTCTCAATCTTATGTTGTTGTATTCTCTCTTCTCCATTTGGGCTTTTCATGTTCACTTTTCCTACCAATTCAATTTTATTCTCTAATATTTCTTGTAGTTTCCTTGTCTCCTTTTGCCATGGGTTTGATTGGTTTGGGGTTTCATTAATCCTTTTATTGTTTCACATGGTAGTTATTTGGTATATTTTCTTAGAGGTCACATATCTTCAAGGATCCCTTCCAAAATTTTCCCCCTTTCAAATCTCCATCCCCTTGGTTCCTAACCCCCTCTCATAGGGTGAGAACCAAGAAGATAGTTCTATAGATTTTTATATCTTCATTATTTTTTGTTCTTTCCCTATGTATGATTTAAATTCTTATTTTTTTTGGGTGCTACTATCATATATATCACCTAACTAGGGTCTTGGCAATGAAACCAATGTTACCAAGAAAAATGGGGAAACATAGACCAAAGTTTTGAGCCCCAAGTACTTTCTGAGTGTTGTAGTTTATACCTTAGACTCAATAATATAAAGGTAAACACCAATTGATCTAGAAAAATGATGCACTAACTAATTATATGTCCACAAAGTAACAAGTAAGATCAAATAGATAAAATTATGCTATTCATTATATTAATCATATCAAAAGAGTACATTGGTATATCTTCCCCTATACTCTGCCCATCTCTTCCCTTTCTTACATATTTAATCCTTCTACATTTTACATACAAGTTTATATAAAGTACTTACATACATTCTTTTTTTCTTTCTTCCTTAACTATCCTTCTTACATCTATCTTATATTGTCATTAATATATTTCCCTATGCATATATCTATGGGATGGGACATGACCCATCTATTCTACCCCTAGTCTAGATAGTATATTTTCAATATTATGGTTTGCAAGATCATTATGACAAGATGTGGTAGGATTTTCCCAGTGGTGTCTTCATTGTTCCTCTTTCTAATTAACAAACCTTGGTGATTTAAAAAGGAACCCACGTCAGCCTATATTCAAAACTATCAATTAGGATGCATATATAAATAATTTTACCTCCCATTTGAGTATTAAGTGTTATGATAAAGAAGATATTATGACCAATCATGCACTATCATTCGTTTATGAAGATGTATTGATTTATCCTCTACATACTAGCTACAACATCTATTGTGTTATGTGGAATAACCTCTTGTATGTTTTCAAGAAATTTAAGCATACATCAAACAACCTTTTGTGGCAACTTATAATGTGGACATCACTTCGATAGAGATTTTATACCTAAGGTAATATTATCCATTTTCATTTTGTCATTACAATCAATTATTATTATTTGCACTTTGCCTAACCTAGTGTAAGCCCTTTTAATCATCATTTTTTTTTTATGGACTTGGGAACACCAAAATGGGGTTTGACTTAGTCAATCCCCTATACAACACAACCTTTCCCCCTCTTTTCATGTTTGCAAGTTAGATCTAAACGTTTCATCAAAAAAAAATACAAGAAAACATATAACAAATTGTAACCTACAATCTAAAGTTTACAAACTCTAAAAAGTAGCATCTCTAGTCAAGGTCACCCTTGCCCTTGACCCTCAAATTTAGGTTCAAATTTTTAAGAAAATTACACAAAAATATCCCCTTCTCAAATCTGTAACTATTTCATTAATTTTTAGTTTAATTTGTGCAATAAATTACATTTTTAGATCTAGGGTTTAGAGTACTTTATTATTCGGTTAATGGGACTTGTAGCATGATGCCATGATAGCTTGGTATATTCATTGGCTATACACCTTTAGTGGGATCTTTTGACAATGATGACTTGGTGGTGTAGGATTGGTTAGTGATGGTTTGATGGTAGTTGTATGTATCTTCTTGGTTTGGAGATCTTGGTTTCACTTGTATGTTACTGACATTGCAGTTGAGTGTGTGTAGACTTGGATGATCTTCATGGAGGATATGGTAATCATGATGCCATGTGTAGCTCGATATCACGGTTTAGTGGAGTTGTTGGAAATGGCATAGATGCATCATTGGTGATGGTTATCTTCATGTGTTTAGAGATGTGGTTTCTTGGTTTAGAGTGTGTTTGGTATTGTGTCATGGTTTACTCTTGATACTGGTTTAGAGGTTTGACATGATACAGGTTCTCTTGAGACTAGGATGTATGCATTGGTGCATGTGATCTCCTAGGAGGATATGGTTAGATCATGTTGTCATGATAGGTTCCTAATTCTATGGTTGGAGATTTGACATTGATCTTGGTGAGGCCGATGTTCTCTTGGGATTAGAGACATTTTCTTGAGACAGTTACTCTTTTGAGATTTTAGTAGGAAGATTGAGGAGCTTTCACCTGGGTATGGATGTGAGATCATGATGGACCGATAGAGGAGATTATTCTTGGAGTGATTCATGATGGCTTGGTTATCTTGCAGGAGCATTCTAATTCCCCACTTTTGGTCTACTCAATGGTTTATCATTTGAGAGGTATTTTCCCATTATTTCTTTCAGATGTGTTATGTTGTGTGCTTTCATTTCTCCTGGGATTGACTAGAGTCATGGTGATTGATTTTGGAGACTCATTTGAGGATTGTTTAGCATGATTTTATGTGCTTTATCTTTCATAGATATGGATCTTGAGCTATGGATAGTTAGTTCTGGAGGATTCATTTTGTAGGATGTTTGGCATGGTTATCTCCTTGTGCATTTGAGTTTATGTTATCATTCATTGATGAGGATTTTAGGAGATGGTTTATGGGTTGATTTTTAGATTTGGGAATGGTTACTTTGAGTTTCATCTTCTTGGTTAGATATTCTTACATCTATGATTGGAATTTACATGATTCATATGTTGTTTGATCTAAGATATTGAACATTATTTTGGGTGTTGTTGAGGATTCTCATTTGGGGTTGTTAGGATATCATACTTGATATAGTGTATCACTTTTGAGGTGTTGTTAGAAGGATAGTATGGTTTACAAGTTTTCTCTCTTAATGGTTCCTTCATGGAGGTTCATGTTTATATGATTTGGGAGGATGGGGGCAATGTGTGAGATATTATACAGCTATTTGGGTTGCATGTGTGGATCATTTTTATTGTTCTTGGTACTTCAATTTTTATCATTTACCACACCTTGATATAGTGTTGATTGGTATAATTTATATCCTTTGACATTACCAATGTAGTGGGAGTTATTGAATATGTATGTTCTTCATTGACAGGTTTGATATAGGGAGCTTGTGATTGCGGTTTATGGGTTGCATATGTTCTTGCCATGAGTTTTCTAATGTTATCAATACCTAGGAGGTATGGATGGTTGGATGTACTAGAATATGTTATGGATTATATTTCCAATCATGTGGTTTTTACTTGACAACATCTTGTTTGGAGCCTTTGATATCACTTGGATTGGATGCTTGTGTTCTTCGATTGGTGCATCTTCACCTTGGCATGTTCCTTTTCTTACATAGGTGTCACATTAGAGGATGAGAGAAGTTCTTTATTGAGATGGTGGTAACTTTGTTCTTATTTTAGGTATCTAGATGGAGCATGAGAGCATGTTGGATATTTGTGTGGTTTCATGTATGGCTATGATGATGTATTTAATGTATTGATCCCTTATGCAATGTATACAAGTGAGAGAATGTTTGGATATGGTGTTGTACACCATTTCATAATTTGATATATTATAATGTTGTAATTAAATAATTATTTAGTTGTGATACACCTAGGTGGTGTGGTTAACCACACTAGGTAATTATTTGGTGATCACTTTATGTTGTATTGTAACATTGTATTATCATTTAATGTGTGGGAGACATCTGATAATAATTTAATATTGGGGAAATATTTAAAAAGTGAAAACTTAGTACTTAATATTAAATAAGAGATTAGTGGTTTTGTATTCACATGGTTTTGTGGTACATAGTTTTATCTTACCATTTGGTTATATTTTTGTGAGCTTGAACCTATTAAAACAATCACATGTTTAGTGGTTAAGGTTTGCTAGGTGAGTGGGATGCCATTATTGAGTCTTTTTGAGGAGTACATATGTGAAGCATGAAATGGGATGTGTGGATTTATGCTTGAACATGTAAGGATGCATTGAGAGGCTTGAGTCTTCAGAGGTATTCATTGTAACTCTTGTATTGCCTTATTGTTGAATAATATGATGGAGTATGGATTCTTTTAGCTCGGCTAGGTTTTTCCCTCTTGAGGGTTTTCATTGGGTATATCTTGTGGCTTGTTTATCTGATATATGCATTATGGTTATTTGTATGCATGTTTATCTCTCATGGGGTTATGTAGGAAATGGATTAAGTTTGTGGTTTGAATGCAATATTTCCTAATAGTGTTTCACTAGTCATTTTCCTTGGCATATACCAAAAAACAAACTTTCTTGTATTTTTTCATAAATCTTAATCCTAAAATGACCTTTCATATACAAGTCGATTGTGTATCCACTTTTGAAAAAATATAGAAAAGGGGGTCACCATCAATAAATCCCTCATTTCCATAGGTTTCGTTAAGATCTATAACAAAGGAAAAAGATAACAATAACCAAACTAATGATAAACCACACTTTTAGGCTAAAATAAAAATATTATCAATGATGCGGCAACTTAATTGAAACTCATAGAGACAACACAACAAGTACCTAAACAAACAAATATTAATGACCAAAATTTCCAACCATAAATGCATGTTACTATATGATGCAAGGAAAATTTAAAACCTCAAATAATCCAAAATGGAAATACACTTACTTGGGGGAACATATCAAATTTGTATTTCAAAAATAGGTTCAAGTCAATTCTATAAAACTCCCACAGCCAAACCTAATTGTAATACCCCTCCATTTTGATTTTTGGACTGGACAGTCTGTCCTTGTTTGCTTTGATGTGTTTTCTAGATATTGAGATACTTTATCTTGTGTGTCTGATTTGATCGCTATTTATAGAGCGACATTGAATTTATGTGATATATCTTATTTGATGCTTTATTTGACATGTTTTAATTGGTGAAATAATGATGGTTATTATAACATTTTTATTGCATATGAGATACCTGAGTATTATTGAACAGACAGTTTATGATGAGTGTATTGGTGAAGGGGACAGGATCGCATCACTCGCTTGCGAGCGCCCTGCGATTCAATGATTTCCTCTTCACGGTGTGTATTTTATGCTACTTATATATATATGATCTTTGTTATCTCGTTTACAGGTTTGTAGGTACATGACATCAACTCCACCCGAGTTCACAGGTTTGAGCATGTCGTTCCAATGGGAGGTAGTAGCTAGGTAACGTGTGTTAGGTCTACACCCTAGCCACAGTGTGTCATCAGTCACAGTTGTTGTGTCATCGTTTGCCTTGTTTAATATTGTTTAATTTTGAAAGATTCTTGTTATGGAAATAAATGTTAAAATTATGTATTAAATAATGTTGATTTTTATTTAATTAATTTTAGACATTTTGATAGAAGCTATTTATTTAAATTAATTAATTAAATTTATTTTATTTAGTAAATTAAATTTAATACATGGGGTTAAATTTATTTATTAAGTGATTAAATTAATTAATTAAATTATTTATTTAGAAAGTTGTTAAAAAGAATTAAATTTAATTTGGGAATTAAATATAATTTGAAAATGAAATTATTAAATTTTATTGAGAAATTAAATGTGGTTGTTAAAAATATTTGTTAATTGCCAACATGTGTGAGTTAATTAATGAAGAAGTTGTTAAAAATTTATTCACAGAGAGAATTTGGGATTTTTGGTTAAAGAAGAGGAAAGCTTCTTCACAGGAGTGGAGAAGATATATTTTTGGAGAGGAATGAAAATTAAAAAAACACAAAATATTATAGAGGTTTTTGCTGTAGGAAATTTAAGAGAATTATTTTGGGAATAGTTGATGTGAAATTGCATACATACTTTGTTCTGGAAAAATTGTGTTTGCTAGGAAGAAGTTGTGAAAGCTTTGGAAGAGGCTCGACATCAAAACTTCAACACTTTAGAAGTTTTTTGAAACATGTTCCTTTCTTGTGTATATAGATTTGTTTAAGATTTCTATTTGAGATTGTATTGTTGTAGAAAATTGTTGTGCTAGTTTTGTAAATGAAAGTTTAAATTTGTTTTAGAAAAGAGGAAATTTAAAGTTCTATGATTGTCGTGAAGAAACTTAGGAAAATTTAGTTACAGTGAAAACCAAAGAATAACATTTGTGTTGTTTGAGGAATTATTAGATTTAAACTGTGAAATAAATCTAAAGGAAAACAAATTTAGATTTAGAGAAAATTAAACCTCTATAGTAAAAGAAAATTGTGAAACCTCTGTGTTTGGAAATTTTGTCATGAAAAAAATCCAAAGGAAATGTAGAAAATTATTGAAAGGTCTTGGAAGAAATTTGAAGATTCATGTAGCTTGTCTTTTCTCTTCTCTGTAAAATTATTTAGAAGATTTATTGTACAATTCTCTATAGAATTTGGATATTTTTTGGAAAGTTGCATAATTTTCCTTGTAGATGAATGTTCTGGAAAAACTTCTCCAATTAAACTACTAAGTTGAAATTTCAATTTAAATATACATATTATATAAACATACATATGTATATATATATACATGTATATATATATATATTTATTTTATAGTGAAATTTATTTTAACTATAAATATTCAAAGCCTCATTCGTACGACGATCTGCGGAAATACTTTTTCTCAGGTTTTCTTTAACATTGTTTTTTGGGGGGATCACACCCCCCATCACCCCTTCTATGGAAGTGCGGCTGCCCCAAAAGGTTGTGCCCTCCACTAAGTCGAGGGAGCGCTACCTTTGGGGGTAGCGCAACCCCCATGTGGTGGCGTGTGAATGGAGGTGGGGTGGGGGTTCGACTATAGCCGACCCCTCCCCAAACAAATAAATTTCTTAATTTTTTTTAAAATTGCAAATACATAAAGAAAATCACGTATGAAACATCCATGCATGGAAAAGTTTTGTCTGCCATTTTTAGTGGATTTCAATTTTGTTTTAAAGGTTATTTTAATATGAAATACATATATATATATATGGTTTGTAAAATAGCAGTTTTATATATATATTTAATGAATATATATCATAAGTATATATACATAATTATATGATTAAAATATAATTATGTATGTATATTTTATGTATATATATTAAATATCTATTTTTATTTTTGTATTTAAAATAGTTTTATTTCAAAAGATATCATGTTTTATGTTTAGATTGGAAAATTGAAGAAATTAATTATAGATGGAATTATGTTTCTTTTAAAAGTAATTTAAATATTTGATTTTACTGAAGAGGCAATTAATTGTTTTAATCAATTATTTTGTTAGGGCAATTATTTTCTTTCCTATGAAATAAATTTAAAAAGGAAATGGATTTAGTATATCCAAAAATAGTTATTTCCTTGCAATTACCTTCTATGTTTATTTTCTCCTTATTTTGATATGGGAAGTGAGTTTAAATTGTTGAAGACTCCCAGTAGTGGAAGAGGAAATGGGGTTGAATTTTTATTTGAGTTAACCCAATTATTGTATCTTTGGACTAGTGTGTTGGTTTTGTCAATGTTTACCCACCGATTGAGGATGGATATAGGAAATCCAAGTATTACATTTGAATCATGTCTTGAATGTTCTTATTCTTCTAGTCTCATGTTGGGAGAAGGGTTAAGTGTTAGTCCAGAATTGTAAGTCTTCTAGAGGATCATAGAGGATGTGGGTTGTTGATTTATTATGTCAGCTTATTTTGAATTATTTGGGTAGTGCATGGTGTCTTGTTAGTGATTTACCCGGTTTTCACGAACGGGGTTGATTTGTGCCTCCTTTGGAAGGAGTGGATTATGTGAATTATTGCTTCCATTGTTTGGAGTGAGTTTTAGTATATGTTACCTCCCAGAGTTGGAGTGGTTATATTTGGTTGTATGCAATTTGGTACCCTTGGTGATTGATTTATATATGTGTTGTCAAATAGAAGAGTGGCTTCCGTTAGGGGCTAGAGCCCATAAGAGATAAGATTGGGTAAACTTTGGAGGTAGGTCAAGCAAGTGATAACTAAAACAATGTACTTAGAACTTTAGGTAGTACTTCACACTAAAAAGATAAGTTCTAGCCTCACTCATAGTCACAAGTTCTTGTTTAGGCTTGGAGTGAGTGGGAATTCCTAGAATGACAAGGTCATCTATCTTGTCATTACGAGAGGTATTCGATTCCACATTAGTAAGTATGAGGGCCGAGGGTCGATTGAGGTCTCCAGGATATCCAAGGCCTATGAAGATCCATTGAGGGTAACTCATTATGAGTTGTGTGATGACACTATGTCTAGGACAACAGTTGGTATTTGGTTTTGTGTGTATGGTTTTCTTAACATACTCGATCTGTTTTATATCTGGAATCAATGTGACCTATGTCAGTGATGTTAGAGTTGTACTTGTGGATTGTGTTGTACATGTGATTGGTTGTGTCAATATGAGTCAACCTGTGATTAGAGGTTGTAAATTTTGTCCATGTTATTTTGTTACTATCTCCTAGCATGGCGGGTGGGCCTTCGGGTACCACTTGGGTGGGTGGAACATGCACTATACACCGTTGGGTCCCCCTTTGATCTTTAATTTGTGATGGTGAATTATCCAGTTGGAGAACTCGCAGGTTCCAGTATTCATTTCAAGAATTGTATTTATTTATGTTTGACTCATGTTGTTTTATCCCTCATTTGTATTCAAGGTGGATTTATGTATATTGTAACTCATTTTTATTATTGCCTCATTCTGGGAATGAGTGATGTAACCATTTGATTAAGTCAATATGAATGGAATTTTATTATATCTCTTTATGTTATGGTGAATTTATTATGTACGAATACACTATTCATATTGTAATTAAATTCTATGGTTGTATAATGTTATATGTTTGGGTTTTAAGTAATCCCAATCTTGTAGCCTTAGATATTGTTGTCAATTAGTAAGTGAATGTGTATGTTAATTACACTTTAATAAAAAAAAAAATTATGCACTTAAGATGTTAAATGCAACTTCCTTTAGGGTTACTTGGCGGGGCATTACACTAATGATACAAAGAAAATGAGTATTATGAATACCATTGAAGGCCATGCATCTTCATATCCTAATGTGAAGTTAGGAATTTATCAAGATCATTTTCATAAGCGTGATCAAAACAAACCCTTTGTGTCAAAAAATCAATCATCTCAAAATAGTTTTACAAATAATATCAACACCAATAAGTCATCTATGTAATGCCCCACCAAGTAACCCTAAAGGAAGTTGCAATTCGCCACTTAAGCATACAATTTTTTTATATTAAAAGTGTTATAACATACACACTTACTTACTAATTGACAATAACCTCTAAGGCTACAAGATTGGGATTACTTAAAATCCATACATACATCAATATACAACCATGGAATTTAATTACAATATGATTTGATTACTTAAACAAAATAAAGATACATCATATCATTAAGAGATATACAACCAAAATCCATATCATCAACTTAATCAAAAGGTTACATCACTCATTCCCAGAATGAGGCAATAATACAAATGTGTTACAATATACATAAATCCACCTCGTAAAAAAATGAGGGGTTAAATAACATGATTTAAATTGAAATAAATGCATTACTTGAATTAAAGCAGGAACTGCAAGCTCTCCAACTAGATATCTTGACACCAAGTATTGAAGATCAAAGGGGGACCCAATGGTGTATGGTGCATGTTCAACCCAACCAAGTGGTACCTAAAGGCTCACCCCCCATGCTAGGAGATAGTAACAACATAACATGGACAAAATATACAACCACTAGTCACAAGTTGACTCATACTGACACAACCAATCATATGTACAACACAAGTCCAACTCTAACATGGACACATTGATTCCAGATATAAAATAGATCGAGTATGTTAAGAAAACCATACACAAAAACAAATACCAACGGTTGTCCTAAACAGAGTGTCATCGCACAACTCATCATGGGATCTCCTCTGGGAATCCTAGTGACCTCAACCGAATCCCGGCCCCCATACTCACTCATGTGGAATAAAATACCTCTCGTAAGGACAAGATACATGACCTTGCCATTCCAGGCCTTCCCACTCATCCCAAGCCTAAACGAGCGCTTGTGTCTATGAGTGAGGTTAAATTATCTTAGTTAGTGTGAAATGATACATAATCTTCTAAGTACATTAATTTAGTTATCACTGGATTAAACTACCTATGAAGGTTACCCAGTTTACCTCTTTGGGCTCTGGCACCTAACAGAAGCCGCTCTTCTACTTGACAACATACCAAACAAAACTAATCACGAAGGGAATCCCAAGTGCATACAAACTAGATAAAACAAACACTCCAACTCTAAGAGGAACATATAATGAAACTCACTTCAAACATTTGGAGGCAACAAGACACATAATCCACTCCTTCCAAAGGAGGCACAAATCATTCCCGTTCGTGAAAACCAGAAAAGTCACTAACAAGACACCATGCACTACCCAAGGTAAATACAAATGTTTGACATCGTATTACGACAACCCCCATACTCTAGGAACTTCTCGAAGACCTACAATAATTAAGACACGTTTCCCTTTATGAAATACAGAGAAATAAACATAGAAGGAAATTATGAGGAAATAACTAATTTTTTGGATATACTAAATCCATTTCCCTTTTAACTTCACTTTAGAGGAAAGAAAATAATTGCCTTAACAAAATAATTGATTAAAACAAATAATTGCCTCAACAGTCAAATCAAATCTTTAAATTACTTTTAAAAGAAACATAATTTCATCTACAATTAATTTCTTCAATATTCCAACTAAACATAAAAACGTGATATCTTTTAAAATAAATACCATTTCAAATATATATATATATATATTTAATATATATTCATAATATATACATACCTAAACACTATAGAAGTTCATTAATAAGGTGGGTGGGTGAATTTAATCCATCCGCAAATTGTTTCATACACCATTTATTTTAAATATAAGGAAAAACCCTTATGTTTGGGGGGCGGTTGTGCAAAGCACAACTGTACCCCAAACATATGGGCTCGGTTGTGTATGGTGAGGGGTGGCGCTACCCTTGGAAGTGCTCCCTCCACACTATGTGGAGGGCGCTCCCAATGGCAGCGGCACCTCCCACCCAAATACATTACAAACAAAACATAAAACAAACAAACTCAGCCCTACATAAAACTGTAACCTGCGATTTACTCAATATGAAATCACCGTATGAACGATGATTTTCAAAGCTAAAATAAAATTCACAATAATGATATGTATATATATTATATGTATATACATATGTATTTATATATGCAACAAAATATATATATACATATGTATGTATATATAATATGTATATTTAAAAAGGAATTTCAACTTAATAGTTAAATTGGAGAAGTTTTTTCAAAATGTTCACCTACAGGTGAAATTATAAAATTTCTAGAAGATATCCAAATTTACATAGGATTTCACAATAAACTTTCAAAATAGCTTTCTCAAATCCAAACACGAAGAAAAAGAAAAAAAAATTAAACTACAGGAAGATCTTAATTTCTTCCAAAAGCTTTCAATAAATTTCTACATTTCCTCTGGGTTTCTTCATGGCAAAATTTCCAAACACAGAGGTTTCACAGTTTTCTTTTTCTATAGAGGTTTAATTTTCTCTAAATCTATTTTTTTTCCTCTAGATTTATTTCACAGTCTAGATATAATAATTCCTCAAATAACACAAATCCTATTCTATGGTTTTCACTGTAACTAAAAATTTCCTAAGTTTCTTCATGGCAATCACAAAAGCTTTGGATTTCCTCTTTTCTAAAACAAATTAAACTTTCTTTTATAGATCTACCACAACAATTTTCTACAACAATACAATTCCAAAACAAATTTTAAACAAATCCAAATACACAAGAAAGGAACATGTTTCAAGAAGCTTCTAAAGTGTTGAAGTTTTGATGTCGAGCCTCTTCCAAAGCTTTCACAGCTTCTTCCCAGCAACATAATTTTCCCAGAACAAAATATGAATCCAATTTCACAGCAACTATACTAAAACAATTCTTTTAAATTTCCTACAGCCAAAAACCTCTACAATCTTCTATGTTTTTTCAATTTGTCATTCCTCTCCAAAAATATCTTCCTAAAAATTATCCTCACATTCCCGTGAAGAATCTTTCCTCTTCTTTCAACCAAAAACCCAAATTTTCTCCGTGAATAAATTTCCAACAACCTCTTAATTAATTAACTCACACATGCTAGCAATTTAACAAATATCTAAAACAATCACATTTAATTTCTCAATATAAAATTTAATAACTTCTAATTCAAATTTAATTCCCAAATTAAATTTAATTACTTCTAATTCAAATTTAATTCCCAAATTAAATTTAATTACTTCTAATTCAAATTTAATTCCAAAATAAATTTAATTCCTTTTTTTTAACTTTCTAAATAAAAATTTAATTAATCTATTTTTAATTACTTAATAAATAAATTTAACCCAATGGATTTAATTTAATTTACTAAATAAATTAAATTTAATTAATTAATTTAAATAAATAGCTTCTATCAAAATGTCTAAAATTAATTAAATAAAAATCAACATTATTTAATGCATAATTTTAACATTTATTTTCATAATCAAGAACCCTTCACAATTTAATAATATTAAAACAAGGAAAATAATGACACAACAATACAAATGACGACACACTATGGCTAGGGTGTAGACTTGACACATGTTACATAGCTACTATCTCCCGTTCAACTTAACTATTGGGTCGACATGCTCAAACTTGTGAAACCAGGTGGAGTCGATGTCATGTACCTGCAAACCTATAAATGAGATAACAAAGATCATATATATAAGTAGCATAAAATACACATTGTGAAGAGGAAATCACGGAATCACAGGGCGCTCGCAAGCGAATGATGCGATCTCATCCCCTTCGTCAATACATTCATCATAAACTGAAAATTCATAATACTCAAATATCTCATGTACAATAAACATGTTATAGAAACAAGTATTTTAACACCAATTAAAGCATGTCAAATAAAGCATTAGATAAGATGCATCACATCACACAAATAGTATGTCGCTCAATAAATAGCAATCAAATAACACACATGATAAAGTATGCAAAGTATCACAGTAACTGAAACTAAAACAAAGCAAGGAACGTTGTCTGAACAAGAAGATAAAACAAAGGGGTATTACAATCTATCTCATATCACTCAGTAGTGAGTTACATTTAGGAAACCTATCTATGGATTAGCACTATTACCATTAAGAATCCTAATTATTTTTTCACCACTATGCATGGTTGGGTTAATATTCAAGGGGATTCTTAATATTCCCAAAAGGTCACCCAATATGACTTCCTATAGTATCTCAAGAAGACTCCAACATAAATATCTATCTTGGAGCTTTTTTTATCATCATCTATTCATAGGGTCATATTGTATTTTTCCTTAAAGTAAGCATACAACCCTTGTAATATTAATCCAAATTAATTTCAATTCATGGTGTGTCACATATCCTCATCTTACCAATATGTTTTCATTCTAGTAGATATGTCATTTTTTATCTGAAATATACTTGAGCATTCATTTGAATTTGTATTTGTTAAAATTGAGTATTTTAAAGATAACATGGAACCTCAAAAAAAGATCATTATTAAAGAACATGATGAAGCATAACAAGAATCTGAAGGAGATATTTGGCTTCCCATTCAAGTAGGTTCCATTTTACAACAAACCTTATTTAATGTTCTTGACCTTGAGCTCCCATATAATCTCCTCAGTCTACCATGGATTCATTCCATATAGGACGTTCCTCCATGTACCACCAATGTCTTAAATTCACACATAATGATATCATAGTCATAATTCTCATTAATCTCAACCCCTTACAATATTCCAAAATATTAAAAGGCCCTTATAATAAATCCCACCATTTTCCTATTCTAGATACTTCTATTCCTACATAATTACCATATTCATCTTATGTTTATCATAACACTTTGGCATAAATATCTTCCACCAATCCCACATCCCCACTCAAGGTCAAGATTGTAGATAAAGGTTATGGGGAGTATGAGCTACACAATACATTCTATGTTTATTGACTCCCTCTTTCACCATGCTCCTATGGGAAACCCCAACATCACATCAAGAAAGCTCCTAAAGTAATCTAATATGGTCAAAATAATTTTTTTTAGACTAGTTTTCTTGAGGATGAGACTATGGATGATGATATGCACTCCTAGTTATAAAAATATGATGATTATACACCTTTATTGATAAAACTTACCCAAAATATTTTGAATATGTAAGAAAATGGGACACAAAGGCAAAGGAAAAGGATGCTATGAGAAAGGAATTATTCAACCTCTTATAATCAAGGTCAATTACTATATATTTGTCTTAAGATACATCTAATTAATTGATGAATTATATGATACCAATGAAACCTATAACATTGTAGGATTCTTTCCCATCATTAAGAATATTAAAGGACAAGACTTTAAAGATCCCTTTACTGATTTCAATGCCCTTTTCCATGACATGCAAATTTTCACTATCACTTCCATTTTTTAGCCTCACATTTCCAGTATCATTCCACCAACCATTTTCCTCTCTCTTGCTCATCCAACACTCATTTCTTAGGACCAAAAAATGATAAATCTCTATCTAGGTTCATAGGACTCCTCGATGTTATCCCAACAAGTGATCATGAAAATATTTTTCATATTAACCTTGATAAAATAACCTATTTTGAGGAGCAACCCAAGTTCCTTAGTCCCAAAATACAAAAAAAAAATTAAAAACACAAAGAAGTAGAAAAATAAAAAAATTATAGTCCCTTAGTGAAAACCACTCTAAGGAACTATTAGATGCAAAAAAGAAATAAATTAAAAATGATGTTTCTATTGATGAAACCTCTCTAAGGAATAAATAGAAAATGAACTCATCCTTTCTTAGGTATCTTCACAATGGTTTTAATATTCATTTGTCTTAGTATAAACATCATAAGAAATCAACTTGGGTACTAAAACATATTCAAAATCATCTATCTTCTAACAATCTTATCAAAAGAAGAATGGAACATTATAAAAACTATCCTAAAGAAATATACATATAAATTTGGTTTGTCCTATACATACATGCTAGGTCTAGATCCTTCATTGGTTTCCCATCATTTGGTGGTGCATCCAAATGCCAAACCAGTAAAACAAAATCTTTGTAAGATGCACCCTAAAGTTACATTTCTATTTAAAGAAGATCTCACTTGAAAAATTTTGAGGTTGGCTTTATCAAACCAACTAACTATCTAGAATAGATCTCCAACATTGCCTTTTTCATCAAAAATATAAAAGGAATCAAAGTTTGTATAGACCTTTGAGATCTCAAAAATGAATACCCAAAAGATGATTTTTTGCTACATGATATAAACATGATCACTAATCTTTCAAAAAGTCATGAAATTTCCATTATGGATAGTTTTCAGGATACAATTATATTCAAATTACCAGCTCTCAAGGCACCTTTTATTAAATTAGGTCATTTTTTTAGTCTTAAAAATATATGAGCCACTTATCAAAGAGATATGACAATCATCTGTCATGATATGCTACACCACACCAACGAATATTATGTAGATGATTAATTAGAAAAGAAAAAAACATAATTATATCACCCATAAGTCCTTGAGAATATATTTGAACATCTAAGAGAATATAAAAAAATTCCTAAATCCTAAGAAGTGTTATTTTGATTTCACATCTCTAGGTTTCATTGTTTCTCAATGAGGCATAAAATTTTACCCCACCAAATTTATAGATATCTTAGAAATTATACCTCCATAAAATCCCAAATAATTGCATAGTCTTTAGGGAAAAGTTTAGGCTACCTATTATCCATTCCCTCATCTGCTAAAGAAAAATAATGCATCTCAATAGGATAAATCTTGTCAATAAGCATTTGAGAAAATCTAAGAATATATCATATCACCACCAATGCTCATGCCACCAATCCTAGGTGAACCACTATTACTTTACATCTCTGCAAAATCACTCACCCTGGGGTAACTTCTAGCATAACATGATTTAGAGGATCATGAAAGGGAAATCTACTACATTAATAGGACATTATTGGGATATGAGCTTAATTATACACCCATAGAATGTGCATGATTAGATGTCATTTTTAATTCCATAAAATTATGACACTACATGCACAATCATAAAACACAACTTATTTCTCGACTTGACCCACTTAAGCATCTTCTTTCAAATGCATCTCTCATAGGTCATATGGGAAAATGGGTGAGGTTTCTCAGTGAATTTGGTATTGAATATGTTGATAGAAAATAAATCAAAGGATAGGCCATGTCATATCAAATTCTAAAATCACCTCTTATTAATGACCATGCTCTCATTGTGGAACTTATTGATGAGCCTATCTTCACTCTAAATGATGTTTCATACAGTCACAAAGGATTAGATATAGGAATAATGTTTGTCACTCCTCAAGGTGATTTAAATCCTAAATATTTTTGTCTAGCTTTTCCATGCATGAACAACATTGTAGAATTTGAAGCCCTTATCAACACTATCAAAATATAAATCTAATGGAATATCAAAAATCTCTCAATTTATGGGGATCTATAGGTAATCATAAGTTAGTTCAACAATGAATATCAAAAAAAGGGTGATAAGATTATCCCTTACAAAAGGATGGTTGGCAATTTCAAGGAATACTCCACCTTCATCCAATTTGAGTAGGTTCCTAAACTTAAAAATAAATTATAAAATTCCATACACACCATCAAATCTCTATTGAATATGCCACAAGATAGTCCTTTTCAATTCTTGGTTGAAAACTTGATGGTCCATGTGTATGATGTCCCTAATACATAACTCATTTGCAAAATAGTTGGTTCCAACCATCCTTAGTATCATGAAAAATATACATACCTTCAGATAACATTCTTCCACCTAACCTATCCCACAATCAACATAAATTATTTATCTAATGCTCTTTCTACTTCACTATACTTGTTGGAAACTTTCTACCAAAGAATCTTTGATGGTTCTCTACTTAGGTTCCTTAACTCAAAATAGGTTTCTACAAATATTTTCATAATGGTATATATGGTGCCCACACTAGCAGTATGATCCTAACTAAAAAGATCTTGAGGATAGGTTACTATTGGCCCATTATGGAACAATATTCCCATCAATATGTGAAGAAATTTTAATCTTGTCATCAATGAAGATTGTATTCATGCATCATTATAGGTGTTATATCCCATGATTAATCCTTGGCCCTTTTCTTAGTGGGGTCTTGATCTTGTCGGTAAGATTCACCCATTCTCCTTGGATGATGAAAAGTTAATTATTGTTTCTATCAAATAATTCACCAAATGTGTAATACCCCTCTGTTTTTCTTCTCATTCGGTTTGCTTTATGCTATGTTTGGTTGCAGATTACTTTGATACATGATACATTTTGTTATGATGTTTTGATCACTACTATTGAGCAACAACTATTATTGTGGGATGTCGTTATATGATTATTGTTTCACATGCATTATGGATTAATGATGTTGTAAAGTTAACATGAGATGTTATTATGAGATAATTGGAATTATGATAGAAGCGTCAGTTTTGATGAGTGTATGGGTGAAGAGGATGGGTTCGCATCACTCGCTTGCGAGCGCCCTGCGAATCTGTAATTTCTTCTTCACGGGTGTATTATATGTTGGATATATTATATGATGTTGTTTACTTGGTTGTAGGATGGCAGGTACATGACATCGACTCCACCTAGTTTCACAGGTTCGAGTGTGTCGATCCAATGATTAAGTTGAACAGGAGATAGTAGCTAGGTAACATGTGTCAAGTTTACACCCTAGCCTTAGTGTGTCGTCAGTCGTGTGTGTCGAGTCATTGTCGGTCTTGCTTTAATGTTATTTAATTCTGAAGGATTCTTGATTTGAAAATACATATTTAGAATAATTGCATTTAAATCATGTCGATGGTTATTTAATTTAAATAATGCAATGTGGATAAAAGTTTATATTTAAATTAATTAATTATATTTAATTTATTTATTTAATTAAATTTAATCCAACGAGGATGAATTTAGTTATTAAATATTTAAATTAATTAATTAAACGTGATGCAAGAGAATGAAAGGAATTAAAAGAATTAAAATTAATTTTGGAATCTAATTTCAACTTGTGGGAATTAAATTAGAAATTGTAATTAAATGTTTACTTGGGAAATGAGTTTCAACTTTGGAAATTAATTTATTATTTGAAATTGCATTTTAAATTGAAAGTGGATTTTCGAAAATTGGAATTGAAATTGAAATTGAAATTAATATCTAATTTGCATGCAATGTGAATTAGGGTTGTAAAAATTGAAATTGAAATTAATATCTAATTTGCATGTAATGTGAATTAGGTTTGAATTAGGTATTTTTGATTTATAAGGAATGCATGTTTTAATTTTAGGGCAGAAAAATGTTTAGGAAAATTCATTTTTACAGCAAAGAAGAAATTTTGGAAAAATTTGCACAAGAAGGGTTTGAAGAAAGTTTTGATTGTAGAATTGATTGGAGGAAAGATTGTTTGCATTTGTTGGGTTTTGGATTGGATTCGTTGGAGGATTGAAGAAAATTCAGGAAATCTTTGGAGGAAGCTTGCATCAGAAATTCATCTTTCCTGTAGCTTCTTGATCCAGGTTTTCCTCTTTGTGTTTTATTGTTCTTGACTACTTTTAAAATAGTAGTGATTAAAGATTTGTTTGTTAAATCTGTTTTAGAAAATAAATTTGTTATTAGAAGAAAAGAATTAAATAAATTTACAACTTTTGCTTTGTGAAAATTCTTGAGTAAAAATTGTGAAAACCTCAGTTGAATTTAAATTATTTGAGGAAATCAATTATTTTATTATTGGAATCAAATATAGAAAATTGAACAATACATTTAGAATGTTTTTAAAAAATGAAACCCTCTATAGAAAATCAAATTTATTTTGAAAACCCTATGTAGAAATTAGGTGGAGAAACCTTGAGAATTTTTGAACTTCTGTTTTTAATATTGATCCATTTTGGTTTAATTGTTCTTTTATTGTTTTAGAATTCAGAAAAATAAGATTAAAAGATTTAATTTTGAACTTTGTGAAATTTGGTTGTTCTCTGAAAAATTGCACAATTGCACTGTAAATGAATATTTTATAATATTTCTCCAATTCATCTATTATGTTAAATCTTTTTTTTTATATAAATATATATTATATATACATATATATATGTGTATATATATATAATATATATTTATATTATTGTTTAAAATAGGAATTTAAATATTAATTATCGCTGCCGTACGACCGACGAAATAATGTGTAGACTGTAAATAAAAAAAGTTTCATCCAAAAACGAGTTGTTGTTCGTTGTTTTGGGCGAGGGTTTTTGCTTTAGTTAAGGGGATGGGGCGAAGCTTCCTCCCTACTGCCGCCCCCATATGGGAGCGGCTGTGTGGGGGAAGACTCCCTCCACACCCCCCTTTTGTCTCTCCTTGGGGCCGCGCCATGGCAAGGGAAGTGGGTCGGCTGAGTAACAGTCGCTGCTTCCCATACGATGCAGTTTGTGTATTTTAATAAACAAAAACGTGGACGTTGTACCATCCGTCGATTCAGATTTGTTTGTTTGAGTGGAATTTCGAATATGTTTTGGAGTTCGGTTGTTATTTAATATGTGTTGGAGTTAATATGTGATATGAATATATATATCATATATAAGTTGTAAATATTTATATATTGTATATATATGGTTATTGATATGGTATATTATTTCAATATGTTTTAATCTGGAAAATTAATAATAAAGTGTATTTTATTTTGGATTAACAATTCGTTATTTTGTATATATATCCAAAGTATATATAGTTAAATATATTATTATATATTTAATGTATATATATATGAATAGTTTTTATTGGAAGTATATTCAATATTTAATATTTTATAAAATGAATGTAAATTAGCTTTGCATGGAGATCTTAAATGATAAGCCTTGAATGCATGGATAATTAGATAAGGAAAGAGATGTTTTATAAATTGCTTGTTTAGATAGAAAATTGAAAGAAATATAGTATGTGGTTAGGAAATTGAAAGGATGTACTTGCATGGGGTTGTGTTATTTAAAAAAAAAGTAAATTTAGAAATTGGTCATTATGAAGAGAAAATTAATTACCTTAATTTAATTATTTTCTATTTGAGCAATTTCTCTGTTGAGAATGTACTTTTAATGCTTTGAATAAATGGATGTTTGCAATAAGAATTTGGAAAGGGAAACTAGTAGATGAAATTAACATAGTGTGTTGTTGAACTAGAAGAAATATAAGTTTTGGGTTAGGAAATTGAAAAGAATTATTGTAGAAGATTTATGTTAGTTTTAAAAGAAAACAATGGATTCGACTTTAAATTATTTCAACTAATCTATCCTTTATTATAAATTAAAGGCACTTATTTAATTATTTCAATTAATTTTTAAAGGGCAATAGTTATTATGTTTTATTACCATAGAGCAAATTAATCGTTGTGATTGGAATATTAAAGAATATATATAATTGAGTTTATTAATATATATGTTTGGTGTATATATCATATGGAGCATATATAAATATGTTAAGGGTAAATTCATTATCGTATTTTATTTTAATAAGATGTATGCAATATATTATTGAATAGAGATTTAAAATGGATTGATTAGTGTATATGGGTAAATGGGTAGGGAAATGATATTTTATTATATTAAAGTGATTGCTTGTTCTAAATAGAAAATTGAATGAAATGTAAAATTTGGTTAGGAAATGGAAAGAGTTTACTTGCATGGATTTGTGTTGATTTAAAAGTAAATTAAGAAGTTGTTTTATTGATGAGGCAATCAATTATTTTATTTATTAATTTCTATTTAGATTAATTGAATCATTGTGATTGGATTATGAAAGAGCTATGGATTTAATTCTTTGTATTCAGTAAAAGGAAGTAAGTTTAATTGTTTTAGATTTCCAATAATGAAAAGGGAAATAGGGGTTATGATTATTTTAGATGATCTAGTTATCATGTCTTTGAATTTTTCAACACTACCTATTGAATGAGTATGGATTTAGGAAATCTAAATATTAGATTTGATTAATGACTTGAATGTTTTTGTTGCTATGTCATCAAGTTGCATTGTTGGTTTTGAGATTTAGTGTTAGTCCTAAATTATAAGTCTTCCAGGAGAACTTAGAGGATGAGGGTTGTTGAATCTTTATGTCATCCAGTTGTTCTCCCTTGGGTAGTGCGTGGCGTCTTTTCAGTTTGCCTGGTTTTCATGAACGGGGATGTTCTATATCTCCTATGAAAGGAGTGGACTATGTGTTTGTTGCCTCCAAAATGTTTGGAGTGAGTTCTATATTTTGTTTCCTCATTGGGTTGGAGTGGATTTTGATGCCTAGTTGGTATGCACTTGTGTTCCCTTGGTGGATTGTTTGGGTGTGTGTTGTCGAATAGAAGAGTGGCTTTTGTTAGGGGCCGGAGCCCAAAGTGGTAAACCAAGTAACCTTCAGAAGTGAGTTAATCAAGTGATAACTAAATTAATGTACTTATATGATTAGGATGCATTCACATTAATCAAGATAAATTAACCTCACTCACAGACACAAGGGGCTTGTTTAGACTTGGGGTGAGTGAGAAGGCCTGGAATGGCAAGATCAACTATCTTGTCCTTACCAGAGGTAGTTGATTCCGTTCGAGTGAGTATGAGTGTCGGGATTTGGTTGAGGCCACTTGGATTTCTGGAGCCTATGAAGAATGCCCAGAGGAGAGCTCATGACAAACCTTGCGATGACACTCTATCTAGGACAACAATTGGTTTTATTTTATGTGTATGGTTCTCTGAACATACTTGATTAATATTATGTCTGGAAGCAATGTGACCTATGTCAGTGATGTTGGAGTTGTACTTGATTTGTATTTATATGGTGATTGAGATGTACTTGTTAATTCATTTGTTTGGTTATATTAGTATGAGTCAGTATGAGTCTGTCTTTGGTTAGTGGTTGTAGATCTTTGTCCATGCTACTTTGTTACTATCTCCTAGCATGGGGGGTGGGTCTTCGGGTACCACTTGGTTGGGTGGAACATGCACCAAAACCGTTGGATCCCCTTGATCTTCAGTACTTGGTGCCGAGACATCCAGATGGTCAACTCGAGTTCTTGTGTTATTCTTGCCTTGTAATATTTCAATTTGTATAAGTTATTTGATCCCTCTTATGTTTATGAGGTGGAGTTTTGTAATTGTAACCTTGTGTACTATTGCCTCATTTTGGGAATGAGTGATGTAACTATTGGATTAAGTTAATGATTACGAGATTGTATCTTGGTTGATTATCTTATTATGTTATGTGGTATTCTTATGACGTATGATGTTTATTTCTTAAAGTTCATAATGCTATGGTTATATGTACTATGTATGTGTGGGTTTAAGTAATCCTAACCTTGTAGCCTTAGAGGTTGTTGTTAATTAGTAAGTAAATGTGTATGTCAAATGCACTTTATAAAAAAGAATTGGTTCGCTTAAGACATTAATTGCAACTTCCTTTAAGGTTACTTAGCGGGGCATTACAAAATGGGTTGTAGCTACCTCGCTTACATGCACTACTAGCCAAAAAAATCCCAAGTTCACCTTCTATTATATCATTATCACTATGATATCCCTTCCACTATTATCAATAATATTGATAATTCATTTAAAAATAATGAATTTCACACTCTTTACAAACTCTTCCACATCCAACATCAATGGTCCATTCCATAATACCCACAAGGTAAAGGTCAAGTAGATGCATCTAATAAAACCTCTTAAAAAGCCTCAAGAATATAATCGATGATGTTGGATATGATTGACACCTTCAACTTAATCCTACCCTTTTGGCCTATCACACTAGTATCTACACACCAACTAGTGTGAAACCATATTCACTTGTCTTTGTCTCTTAAGGCATATTAAGTTTATCAATATTGGAATTCCATCATTACACTTTTCCTAATACAATTTCATTAATGATGACAAGTATCAAGTTACACATTTGTAAGAGTTAAACTTCTTGATGAATAACACCTCAAAACACTTAACCATTTGCATTCATACTAAAATCATACTTTTCATAGATGTAATAAGAAAAATTGAGCTCATGATTTAATGTTGGTGATCTTGTGATTAAGGAAAATTATAAAAATCTACAAGATAGAGACACGGAGAATAATTTTAATCCCAATTGGTTAGGACCATATGTTGTCATTTCTAAGTATAGTTTAGGAAAATATCAGTTAGCTACACCCTAGTTTGAGTCACTAGATGAGCCCATCAACATCATCCACCTGAAGAAATTCCATTCTTAATCTAATGAATATCTCTATAGAAACAAAACTGAAAATAGTAAAGATAAGAATCTTCCTCTAGTGAAAACTATTGTTGGTGGCACCTTAGGCAAGTACCATGGTGAAAATTTTATCACAAGCACTATGTGTAATAAATAAAACTCTACCATTTTGCATGTTCTCCTCTAACACTCATCCCTATCTCTAATTTATCTACCCATTACTATAATTATATTCCACCTTTCCATTCATGGAATTTCATCCTTTTTTTACACTAGGGGTAGTTGATTACCTTCTAATTTTGAATAAATCTTGATATGTTCCATTTGGATCACTTTATGATTTGGATACCTTCCATGATAAATGAGTTTCATGCATAAACACACTTTAATCCCCCATAACATTAATAAAATTCTTCGTTTCTGCGAATACCATTCCATTTTTCTATCAATAAATCTCACATAGAAAAATTTGTGTCACACAGTACAAACTTGAAATATTGTACTTTAATTTCAAATCAAGACCTAAGAATCAACCTTGATAATATACTATTATTACATCATTTTCCATATTCCAACTTTCCCATTTCATCCATAATTTTCCTTCATAGGATGCATCCTTCCTCACATCAAGCATAATCATCATCTATCTATCCTATTAGCACCTTAATAGCTTATAATATTTTATGTTAGTTAATTTTTTATTATTTACTTCTTTGATTTATCATTGATAGATTTTCTTTATCTTTGATCTTTGATTTATCTTTTGATCCTTTGATTTATTTATTTGACCTTTTAATGAACCTTTTTACCCATAATATGCCTATTCGATCATCATGATCATTATATATTATGATATGTTTTGAGTGGTACATTGGAGCATGTTATATTACTTCTATGTGTCATATTTGTTGGATGTTCTCTCAAAGGACCCACCAAGGTCAATGAACTTGAGATATGTTGGGAACTCCTCTCCATGTCTGATGACTATCTCCACACATACCCACCAAGCACATCAAATTCTTTGAGAGTGTTAGGGAACCCTATTTTTTATTTTCTTGAGTATTATTCCATGCACTAGATACATTGGAACCTTGGTATTTTATACCCTAGTACATAACATCTATTGCTAAATCAAAATAGGGTTTTTCTCTATATTCCATCCTAATAAAGAATTCCCAATAAACATTTATCCATGTCTAATAATCCATTATCTTTATTTCATTAATTCCATTCTCTTGCATTCATCTCTTCTTATTCTTGCGCCATTTTTTATCTAATCATTCATATTTTGAGAGCTCACTCATGCCACTTTTTACACAACTTACATCTCAAGGGAGCATCATCATCTCATAATTCAATATTTTATCAATATCCTCCACATGATTGGGGCTTATCATCATCATTTTCTAATACATTTTTTATTTCATCATTTCCTCCACATGATTGGGGCATATAATCACTTTCTTAATATCTCATCCATCTCATCATAACTATTTTATTTTCTTTGAATCAATGTTACTTTTAACATTGTATCAAAGAGGTTAAATATAGTCATCTAAACAATGTCATCTTCACCTTCATCATTTCATCTATCAAATATACATTGTCATCTTATCATCATCACCTAATTATTTATTCATCTCCTATAACATGTGTTATCACCTCTTCATGTAGGAATTTTGATGCCTAGCCACTTATAATTCAATAAATTAATTATCAATTTATTTGTGTAATATTTTATCTATTTATCCATTACTAAATTTTTAATATTATTTTCCACCTCATGTGCACCAATAATTCAATTAATTAATTATGGCATTATTGAATTCCACTTAACCTAGTTGACTTCCAAGTCTAATTAGTTCACTTATATTTACTCCTAGTTCCACTCATCAATCAATTCCATTTAACTCATTCATTCAATCAATTAACTATTTCATGTAAATATTCTTGACTCCCCTTATTTCTCTTATGCACTCAATTAACTCCTCCATGTATGTAGTTAACTCATCAATTAGATTTGTTAACTCCCCAATCAAATTGAGTTGAGTAATAATTATTATTTTAATTAAAAATTGAAATAGTGTGCAACTCTCCCATGCTTGCCACATCTCCTCATGAGTCCCCCAAATCATGGATAAGATCTAACACTCTATATTAAATCTTATCCATTCATCTAATTCTCTTATAAATTGATAAGTCAAACCCATTTCTCATCATTTCACAAGAATTCAATTTCATTCCCAAAATTATATCAATTTGATACCCAAAGAATAAGGTTATGTTGATGAATTGAACACCCACATTCTAAAATGAGTAAAACTTCACATATGCTCGATTTGAGGTTTTCATGTGTTTGATTTGAGTATTTGATTGGTTTTGATTCAATTTTACTTTACTTATTTAATTTTATACATTCACCAATAATAGTAGATTATCCCATATTTCCATAATGCTTAATAAATTCATCATAATCCACTCACCAAATTGGATGCTCCAATTGGGCTCCATAATTCCTCAAAAGATGATCTATGATGTATCATAATATGTGTAATAAATTTGGTCAAGATTAATAGTCAAAAATGTGACTCCCCTACAAAAAATCTCTTATATATTTTAATATATTTTTACTCTACTATCTTCATCATAGATTCTCTTACACATCTTTCATGATGAGATATTCTTACACCATTATTTACATCATAATAATACACACATATGGCATGATTGTTAGATCACATAGATATACTGAGAGGGGGGGTGAATCAGTATATCCCTCAATTTAATCCAATTCAAATTTATAAATAAAACGTATTACTATCTTAACCAAATAAACCATTCAAAGCACAAGCACACAACTGACACAACACCAAATTTACATGAAAATTCCTACAAGGGAAAAACCACGATGAGAAAGCTACTTGGAGCTACTACCCAAATCCATCCTCACAGAGATAAACAATATTTACAACTTATTTTTATGGCTTTAACCAAAGGAAGTTTACAACTACTTGTCAATTACAACACTTATAGAAAGAGGTTACAACCTCATAATACAACACTTGATGAATCAAATACACAACTACCTCCACAACACTTGTAATGCCTCTGTCTCACTACCTACAACACTTCACTCAAACTCCTATTCTTTCATCTCACTACCTCCAACAATCACACATACACTTTTTCCTTCGGATCACTGCCTCCAACATTCACTTACACACTTTTTTCAACTCACTACTTTCAACACTTCACTTATAATCTTCTACTTTCGGCTCACTACCTTCAACATACATCAAATGCTTCTTTGTATATTCACACTCATTCCTTTGCCTTCAATGCACTAACTTTGGAATTTACATTGAACACTTGACACATAGATCACACACTTAATCTTTGATTAATATCTTCTGCAAACTTCAATAAGTTTCTCCTTGTTGGCCAAACTGAAATGTATAAAAATGAAATATGCAACGACCATAAAGATTTGGCTCTAAATAATCTATAGGAAAGGGAAAAATAATACAAACCAATCTAGGATATATAATCAAGATCTATTTTACTTATGCACAAAATCCCATGCTGGCGCATACCACAAAAACTTGACACAAACAACTTAATGTACCAGTTCAGCCCAAAAAACACTTTTAACCCACAAATGTTAACTCCAAACGACAAGTAGTGTCAAAGAGACAAGATAAAATCATGTGGATTACATCACAAGCATCAAATTGTATTCAAATCTTTTTCCATTCCCTCCTTTCATAACTTCATGCAACATAATGTTGGTGTGAGAAAACAAACACAAAACTAGTATATCTTGTAAACCCAAAAAACATAGTCTTGAGATAGAACATTAAGAACATGATGTGTGGTACACCTCAAATACTAAAACTTGAAGGAAGAAAGCAAATATTTTAGACTCATCCTCCAAACTGCAAGACCATAAAATCAACTACGAAGAAATACAAAGCATTTCTCTAAACTTTCCACGACTGCAACAAAATAGTCTTCACTTTGCTAACTCAAGAAACTTCTATAGTGACTTATTTGTTTTGAATACAGGAACAAACATGCTTCACACTTATTTTATCTATCTTTCAAATCATGGGACCTTATCTTCAAATACAAAATAATGTGGAGCATTCTTCAGATCTTTTCAGTGGAACTTCCTGAGCCACTGAATATAAGAAATTATTTTGTACATTTTGCATCAACAGATAATGAATACACAATTCATAGCATCATTCACTTATTCATGAGTAAGAGGAAATGTGGGACAACTATTATAGGAAGCTCATGACATCCATCACCATACATAAAAAAATTGATCAATATTTTAATTGCAATGTATGCAACCATCCACACACTTCCATTCTACTAACAACAATCTATCAACAAAAATGGCAACATCATCAACAATCTCCATTTTGTTGACATCAATCATGTAACACCCCTCCGTTTTTCCTTCTAGTTGGATAGTGTGTTCTTGTGTGGGTATGTTGTTGTGATGTGTTTCTGGTTATTCAGATGTTATCTGTATTCCATGCTTTGGATTAGCATAGTGGTTATTTGAATTAAAGATGTTTATGCTTTGAATTATATCAACATGTTAGATTTGTCAGTTATTTGCAGTGTATTGGTGAAGGGGACGGTATCGTATCACTCACTTTCAAGTGCCCTATGATCCCATGATTTCCTCTTCACGGTGTGTATTTTATGTTGTTCATATTATATGTTGTTGGTTACTTGAATTGCAGGTTGATAGGTATAAGACATTGACTCCACCTGGTTTCACAGGTTGGAGCATGTTCAATACCCAATGGTATTCGATTGGGAGATAGTAGCTAGGTTTCCATGCCAAGTCGTCACCCTAGTCTTTGTATGTCGTCAGGTGTTGTCAGTTGTGTGCTTTGATTATTGTGCCCTCTCTTCATTATTTAATTGCAAGTTAAATTGGGTGATTTAAATAGCTTAATGTATTTAAGTGGTCGAGTAACATAATCTAGAATTATGTTGAAATATAATTCATTTATTATTAATTTAATTTAATTAATAAATAATTTAATCGTTGATTAAATCTATTTATTAATTAATTAAATTTTTGATGTTGAAAGAAGTGAATTTATTTATGTTGAATTTGAAAATAAAGAAAATGAATTAAAAGTCAAATTAGAAGTTTGAATTCAAAAAATTGAAAGAAATTAGATATTTTCTATTTTTCTATTTTGAAGAATTTATGGGGGTGGTTGAAGGATTTTTAGGGTTTTATCCTTATGTTTGAATCTTGTTCTCAATTTTGCATCTTGGAGTTTTTGAAAAAAAAGATTGAATTTGTGTGAAAAAGAATCTTTCAATTTTGTGGGTTTTGGATTGAAGTTGTGAAAATTTGTTGAACTGGATTGGAGAAGCAAAGTTGGAAGCTAAGCATCATTTTGGATCTTCTCAACTGAAAAGAAAACAGGTTCATTCTTTGTAAATTTGTTTTTTTTTTAACAAAATGTGTATTCATTTATATTTTGGTGATGAAAATCTTGTGGAAAAATTTAAAACCCTGATCTATGTTGGAAACCTCATGTGGATTTGTTTTGGCAAATCAAACCCTTGTTCTTCTCTATTTGGTTTTTCTCAAGAAAAGAAATTGAAATGTGTTCTTGGTTGGAAAATTGTTTTCCTTCAATTTGTTCTTCAATTAGATTTGCAATGTATTTTGAAAATATATATATAATTATATATATTTTAATAATTCTTTTGGGCTAGGTTGATGCTGTCAAATTATTTTATTTTGAAATAAAATATATTTTGTTGTGTTTATTCCTTGAAAATCCGCAGGGATTTTCAGCCTTTGAAAATTTATAAAAAATAAATAAAGTTTGGGGGGTTGGGGGCTCAATGCCCACCACACCTCCCATGGAGGTGGGTGGAGGGAGCCACACCCAACGCAACTCCCCACCTCCTCCTCCATCCGTAGCACCCACAAACCACCCGTGGCTACTGTTAACACAGTCGTTGCTGCTGCCGGTGGTGGCACGGCTATGGTGGTGGCCGACTAGTTAACCGCTGCAGCCCAGTGAGCTTCCTACGGCTGGTGCCCTTAACATCTCCGCCCACCTTTAAACCCCGCCCTATCAAAATAAAACGTGTCTCCCTGTGTGGAAAATCGTGATCGGTGCCCAAGGAAACCGTGGTCAGGAAAACCACAGGCGACAACCCTAATCTAGTCTCCTCGAAATTCATGCAACCGCCCCACTCAAACCTGTGCGCGGCCCAAGGCGTGAGCTAAGGGTTTTGTTTGTAAAGGATAATGGAAAATAAAATAAAATATTTAGATAATTAAAAAAATATATAAAATATATATTTATTAATATATTATTATTATATATTATAATATTAAAGTATTAATAAATATATGTTAGGGATAAAATAATATATATATATATATATATATATTAATATCTAATATTATATTATATAATATTATAATATATATATAAATATATATTCTTTTTTTTATATGGGTATTAAAATGGTGTTTTACACTATGGTTTATTGTTGAAAGATTGATTTAATCAATGACAATGTTTTAAATAATGGTAAGATTTAAGTGAAATCATGGAAATTTTTATATTAAATTAAAATAGACGAAATATTGGATCTATTGAGTTTTAATTTCTCCCTTGTCTGAAAAAGACGATGCACAATTTAAATGAAAAGGGATTTAGCATATCCAAAGTTAGTTTCTTTCAGTTGCCTTCAGGAAACTATTCCCTTCGTGTGCTTGTTTGGGAAATGGGTTAAAGGTGTGTTTTATTCGTAAGTCTTCCATATGGGATTTTCAGTCGTGTGGTTGTCGTTTGTGATGTAAACCTGTTGTGAATTCTCTTGGATAGTGCATGAGGATTGTGTCTATGTTAGTACCCGGTTTTCACGAAAGGGGACGTGTGTGCCTCCTTGTCAGGAGCAGTTTTGTTATTGTTGTTACCTCCAGTGTTTGGAGATGGTTATATCTTTGTTGCCTCTTGAGAAAGGAGTGGATTTTGTAATGTGTGCCTCCTTGTTAGGAGCGGTTTTTTTATTGTTGTTACCTCTAGTGTTTGGAGATGGTTTTATCTTTGTTGCCTCCTAAGAAAGGAGTGGATTTTGTAATGTGTGCCTCCTTGTCAAGAGCGGTTTTGTTATTTTTGTTACCTCCAGTGTTTGGAGATGGTTTTATCTTTGTCACCTCCCAAGAAAGGAGTGGATGTATTATCTTGTTCATTGCACCTTGGTACCATTGATGTTTGGTTGGTGTGTGTGTGTTGTTGAGTAGAAGAGTGGCTTGTAATGGGGGTCGGCACACGAATTGGTGCCAGGGTAACTCATTGTAAGTTAGTTAATCAAGTAATAGCTAAAACAATACTTAGAAGCTTAGGACTAACTTCTCACTAATCAAGATAAGTATGCCTCACTCATGAACCCATGTGCTCGGTTAGGCTTGAGATGGGTGGGAAGGCCGGTAACAGCCAGGTCATCTATCTTGTCTATACAAAAGGTATTTGATTCTGCATTAGTGAGTATGAGGGTCGGGGATCGGACTGGGCCACCATCTGACTATCCGCAGTGGGTAACTCATGACGAGCGGTGCGATGACACTCTGTCTAGGACAATAATTGGTTTATGATTTTGCTTTAGTAGGTATGAGGGCCAAGGATCGGTTTGGGTCACCTTCTTGATGATCCGTAGTGGGTAACTCATGATGTGTTGTGTGATGGCACTTTGTGTGACCATAGTTGGTACTTGTTTATTGTGGGTATGGTTTTCATAACATGCCTGATGTGACCATGGTTGGTATTCGATTATTATGTGTATGGTCCTTTTAACATACTTGTTCTGCTTTATTTCTGGAAGCAATGTGACCATGTAGTGTTGTACTTGTGTTGTACTTGCATGGTATTTGAGTTTCATTTGAGTTGTACCTTGGGATGTTCTTGTGAGGTTCATGTGATTGGCTGTTTCAGTTTGGTTCAGTTTATGTTAGCCTGTGTCTAGAGGTAGATGGTCTTGACTAGGATTCCTGGTTACTATCTCCTAGCATGGGGGGTGGGCCTTTGGGTTCCACTTGGTTGGGTGGCGTGCACCTAAATCCGTTGGGTTCTTTCTTCATGTTCATGTGGATGAGACTTCTAGTTGGAGAGCTCATGGGATTTAGTTTCAGTTCTTGCTTTATTGCTTTTCAGTTGATCTTGTATCATTTTACCCCCTCAGTTTTTATCGAGGTGGAAGTTGTAATTGTAATCTCATTATGTTATTGGACTTGCCTCATTCGGGGAATGAGAGTTGTAATATTATTGTTTAATTGTGATTAATAAAATAGAAAAATATCTTTATGCTTTGATGTAATTCATCTTATTGGAATGTATGTGTTTATATAATTGTGTAAACGAATGTCATGGATTAATTCATGTTTTTTGTTGAGGTTCTATATAACCTTTGTTTTATAACCTTAGAGGTTGTTGGCATTAGTTAGCGAACTTGCTTATTGATTATACTTTTAAAAAAAATAAAAATTATTTTGTTTAAGTAGTTAAATGCAACTTCCTCTAGGGTTACGTGGCGGGGCATTGCAAATCACAACACTTTTAACATACTTGCAATAATCTCTCCCTTTGGCATTGATGGAAACACCGACCTGATATATAATTTCCCCCCCTTTGAAATCAAGGAAAAAGGGATAAAGGTCTTCAAATGATATTTCCATAACATACACTCTCCCCCTAGCTTCATAAACTTATCATTCTTCTACCTGATCCCCTTGAGAGGTATTCATCATCAATCCAGGGATACAAAATTCTTGAATTGCTCCCCTTGGACATATGCACCATCTATGCATCTAGTTAGGAGGGGTAACAACTCCTAACTTATGTCTGATATATTAAAATGTATCCTTCAAAAGTTACTTTATGAAGATGTCTACAACTTGTCCCTTTGTGGGCACATACTCTAATCTTACTTCTTGATCTACAACTTTCTCTCTTAAGAAGTGATACCTAATAGATATATGCTTTGTTCTATCATGCATCACTATATTTTTTGAAATATTGATGGCACTTGTATTGACACAAAAAATTAGAATGGGCTCATCATACATCACATTGATGTATTCCAAAGTTTGCTTCATCTAAAATACTTTGGTGCAACAATATGCTACAACAATGTAATATGCTTCTATTGTTCATAAGGACATTGATTCCTACTTCTTACTAAACCAAGAGACCAACCTGTCTCCCTAAAATAAATCTCCACCATTGTTACTTCTTTTATCATCAATATTACCAGCTCAATCAACATCAGTATATGCATTCAAGGAAAATTCATTACCCTTTTGATACCACAATTCATAGTCTGAAGTGCTCTTCAAATATCTGAAAATCCTCTTGACAACCTTTACATGAGTTTATTTCGGATCGGATTGAAACCTTGCAACCAAGAAAACAACTTGCATAATATCAGGCCTTGAAGCGATTAAGTACAATAGGCCCCCAATCATAGACCTATACATACTTTGATCAGCCTTAGGTGATACATCATCTTTACTCAAATGATAACCTATTATCATTGGAGTAATTATTGGTTTACAATCTTCCATACCAAACTTATTTAGCATTTCCTTGACATACTTTGCTTGAGAGATAAAGATACCATTGTCTGATTGTGAAATTTGGATTCCAAGGAAGAAAGATAACTCATCTAACATAGAAATTTCAAATTATTTCTATATCTCTTAAGAAAACCTCTTACACATTTAATCATTAGCACCAAATATCATATTATCAACATACACAACAACAATTATAATCTTTCCATCCTCTATTTTGATGTAAAAATTACTATTTGTGGTACCTTTCTTGAAGCCTTGCTAGAATAGGTGCTTGTCCAACCTTGCATACCAAGCCCCAAGGGCTTGTTTGAGACCATACAATTCCTTCTCAAGTCTACATACCATTTTTGGGTCTTCTGATAACTGAAAAGCATCAGGCTACTCTATGTAAATTCTTCTAAATCAACATTCAAGAAATCAAATTTCACATCCTTTGGTTATACTTTGAATTTCTTGTGAACATCAAACGCAAGAAACATTTTGATGGCATCCATTCTTGCCACCAAAGAAATTTTTTCCTCAAATTCAATTCCTTCCACTTGTGAATACCCTTTGCACACTAGCCTTTCTTTATTTCTAAGAACCTCTCCATGTTCATTCAATTTGTTTCTGAACACCCATTTTGTTCCTATTACATTCTTGTTTGCAAGCCTTGGAACCAGTTCCCAAGTTTGATTTTTCTCAATCTAATTTAGATCTTCTTCCATTACTTTTATCCATCCTTCATCTTTGCTAGCATCAACAAAAAAATTTGGTTCTATTCTTGATAGCAAAGAAAATTTCACTTGTTCATTTGTCTTTGCAAATATTATTGTAGTTTGCACTCTATCATTCTTATCTCCAATAATTTGATCTTCTGAATGATTTTTTTGAACATTCTTGGTAGGAGTCTTGGGGATCTTTTTGGGTAATTCTTTCTTCTTCTTCTTATTCTAAGTGGGAAGGTACACCTAACCAACAGTCTTCTTTCTCATGAATGTTCTGATGTGAGGCTTCATCAACCCTAAAATTTGCACTCTCAACAATCTTCCTCAACCTTTTATTATAGAATTTGTAGGCTTTGTTCCTAGTAGAGTATCCAAGAAAGATTCTTCATCATATCTTGAATCAAACTTTACCAGACCTTCTTCATCTCTTTTGATAAAGCATCTTCTTCCAATTTTTTTGAAATATTTGACAATTGCCAGTCTTCCATACCAAAGATCATAACGATTTTTGGTGATATCCACTCTTAGATGACCTCTATTGAGAATATAGAAAATGGTATGAACTTCTTATTTCCAATAAACATTAGGTATTTTAGGTTCATTCAACATTGTTCTTTCCATATCTTGAACAATTCTATTCTTTCTTTCCACTCCTCCATTTTGTTGATGAGTCCTAGTAGAAGAATAGTTCCTTTTTATCTCGTGATCTTCACAAAATTCTTCAAATTCATTTGATGTGAACTCACCACCTCTATCATTCCTTACAAACTTGATTCTAGCATTCATTTTATTTTTAAACATTGACTTGAAAATCTTAAATCTATTGAAAGCTTCTATTTTTTCTTTTAAGATTGTAACCCATTTCATCCTAGAGAAATCACCAATGAGTAACATGACTTTTAC
This sequence comes from Sequoiadendron giganteum, assembly GCA_007115665.2. Classification (NCBI taxonomy): domain Eukaryota; kingdom Viridiplantae; phylum Streptophyta; class Pinopsida; order Cupressales; family Cupressaceae; genus Sequoiadendron; species Sequoiadendron giganteum. The sequence continues at coordinate 594,055,888 of CM021100.1, forward strand.
CTTGAAGACTCTTTGTTCTAGTTGGTTCACATAGATCAATATGAATTAGTTCCAAAGGTCTTGTGGAAGAATACTCCCTGGTCTTGAACCTTATCCTCAAATGCTTCCCAATTTGACATTCCTTACAAATTACTTGCAATCTTGATAACCTTTGGCATGTCTCTCACTGCTTGCATGGAGCTGATATTTACAAGGTTATGAAAGTTGATGTGTCCCATCCTCTTGCGCCACAACCAACACTCATTTATCTACCCCAAAATATAACTTTTCCATTAACCCCCTTTAGGTTGTATAAGTTGCTTTTTGTCTTAGCTCCTTTTGCCACTAATTTTTGAGAGTTTTCTTTTCTGGTTTCACACCCTTGATCATGAAATATAAGATTATATCTTTTGATGCACATCTGGCTTACACTGAGAAGGTTATGCTTGAGAACTTCAATATAGATAACATCTCTAGTTTTGGATTTTCCATCAATTCTTATGGTTCCCTTTCCATAGATATTTGTTGATGAATTATCTCCAGATTTTATTGATATTCCATTCTATTTAACCAACTTGATGAATTTTATTTTGTCACCAATCATGTGACTTGAAAAAACATTGTCAATTACCCAAAGATTTGTTTGTCCCTGAGCATGAAATGTTGTTTGGACAACCATTGAATTTTATTAATTTTTTCCTTGACTTGCTCAACACCATTTTCCTTTTGGATTTCTAATTTTACAAAATCACTTGCAATGTTTTTCTATATGTCCAAAAAAATTGTAGATCTAACATGTCACATTGACATCCACCAGAGAAGCAAGATAATTTCTACTTACAAAATTCCTTCTATTCATTTCAAATTTGCACTCAACAACCTTATGACCATACTTATTGTACAGATAAAACAATAACCAAAAAATACATGATTGAACCTATTTGTGGTGAGTCTTCTTGCATTATGAGATCTTTCTTTAGGTATAATATCAGTGTCCTTATTTCTAGACATATCTTTCTCCATTTCCATTTTGAGTAAAATAATCTCCTTTTCAATCTTTTTACATTCACTTATTTTTGCTTCAATCAGGGCCTTTTTCCTTTTGTTCTCTTTCCTTGCACATTTTAAATTTGCAAGAGTAGGGACAAGTTCACCTTCAAAATCAAATTTACCTATTTCATCCATAGTTTTTCTTGAACTTCAAGAGATCACAATGGAAATATATCATCTCCATCATCCTATGATGTGAAATGATCTCCTTCATCCAAGGATCAATATTCTTCTTTGGAGAGAAGGTTCCTCTTGAAATTGTTTCTCTTGAAACCCTTGTTGCTACTTTCATTTTCTCCAATGGGACATTTAGAAGCATAAAGACCAATTTTTCCATAATTAAAAAAATTGAATGGTGATTTATCTTTGTACTTCCCTAATCATTTCTTTAGATTTCTCACAAAGTTTGCTTCTTCTTCCTCATAATCACTATGTGAACTAGATGCTTCTTCTTTCTTCACAACTTTGAATACAACTTCTCTTTTGTGTGTACTTTGAACTTCATTTCTCATCTCATAGGCTATGATAAATTTGAACAAATCTTCCATGATAAGATTGGTTAGATCCTTGGCTTCTTTAATTACAAAAAGATTTGAGTCAAACTGGTGAGGGAGAGTTCTCAAAACATTCTTCACCACCACAGATTCAGTTATGTATTCTCCAAGACCTTTGATTCCATCCAGAATTTCATCTACCCAGAGCAAATATCGGGCTATGTTCTCCTCTTCTTTCATCTTTAGATTCTTAAACAATGTTCTATAGGATTACAACTTTGCTTGCTTCACATTTTCATTTCCTTCATAGAGATTCTTGAGCTTATCCCATATCTCCTAGGTAGTCTTGTAGTGCACTACCTTCAAAAATTTAGAGTTTTCTAACCCACTTAGGATAGAATTCTTTTCTTTAGCATTCTTCTCATGAGCCTTCTTTACATTAGGATCAATAATAAGATGAGAAAGTTCAATATAATAATCCTTAGCACCTCTCCAAACATCATAACCTAGCAAGGAGAGATAGGCATCCATCCTCACACTCCAAAAGGTATAGTTGTTCCCATCAAAGTACAATGCCTTAGAAGAGGACTCATTTTGAGCCATGTGTTATAAACCAAGATCTACCTTCAACTGTTAGTTTACACCAAGGAACTCGGCTCTGACACTAATTTTTAGAACACACAGATATATTAAGAGGGGGTAAATTAATATATCCCTCAATTTAATCCAAATCAAAGTTATTAGTCAAGCATATTACTGTCTTAAACAGATAAACCATTCAAAGCACAAGAACACAATTGCAACACCAAATTTATATGGAAAACCATACAAGGGAAAAACCATGGTGAGAAAGTTTCTTGGAGCTACTGTCCAAATCCAGCTTCATAGAGATAAACAAGATTTATAACAGTTTTATGGCTTCAACCAAATGAATTTTACTACTCCCCGCCAATTACAACACTTATAGAAATAGGCTACAACCTCATAATACAACACTTGATGAATCATATACACAACTTCCTCCACAACACCTTTGTTGCCTTTGGTTCATTACCTTCAAAATTTCACTTACGCTCCTCTGCTTTCAATTCACTACCTCCAACAATCACACATGCACTTCTACCTTTGGCTCACTGCCTCTAGCATTCACTTACACACTTTTGTCACCTCATTTCCTTCAACACTTTATTTATAATATTTTTTTTCGACTCACTACCTTTAGGATACATTAAACACTTCTATGAAAATTCACACTCATTCCTTTGTCTTCAATGCACTAGTTTTTGAATTTACATTAGAAACACAAAACATATCACACAAAATTGATCACAAACTTGATCTTTCATTTATATCTTCCAAAAGCTTCAAAAAATTTCTCCTTGTTGGCCAAACTAAAATGTATAAACATGAAACATGCAACAACCATAATGAGCTGGATCCAAAACATCCATAGGAAAAGGAAAAATAATGTGGTCCAAGCTAGGAGATAAGAAGGACCTATTTTACCTCTACACAAAATCCCATGTCGGTGCACACCACAAAAACTTGGTGCAAACAACTTAATGTACCAAGTCAACCCAACAAACACTTAACCCAAAAATATTTAACTCCAGACCACAAGAGGTACTTAAGAGACTAGATAACATCACACAAATTACATCACAAGCATCAAATGATATTCAAAAACATTTCCATTCTCTCCTTTCACAACTTCATGCAACATCATGTCGACGCAAGCAAACATACACAAAATTGGTATCTCTTGCAAACCCAGACAACACAGCCTTGAGATAGAACATTGAGAACTAGACGTGCAAAACACCTCATAAAATGAAACTTGAACAAAGAAGACAAATAGACATTTTAGACTTATCCTCCAAACTGTAAGACCACAAAAGAAACTACAGAGAAATGTGGAGCATTTATTTGAACCTTCCATGACTGTAACAACACAATCTTCACTTTGCTAACTTAGGAAACTTCTACAACATGACTTCTTTGTTTTGAACATAGGAACACACATGCTTCACACTTGATTTTGTCTATCTTTCAAACTGCAAGACCTTATCTTCAAATGCAAAAGAATGTTGAGCATTATTCAGAGCTTTTTAGCATAATTTCCTCAGCCACTGACTGTAATAAATTATTTTATACATTTTGCATCAATAGAGAGTGAATACAACATTCACAACATCATTCACTTATTCATGAGTAGTGGGAAATGGAGGACTATTGTTATAACAAGCTCATGAAATTCATCACCATACATAAAACTTATGATCAACATTTTTATTGCAACATATGCAACCATCCACACACTACCATTCTATTGACAACAATCTGCTGACAACATCATCGGTAATCTCCATTTTGTTGAAATCAATGACAACACCTGCAACATACTTGCAACAATGATGGACAAGTCATAAGGGGTATTATCTTTTCCACATGTTCTCACAAATAATAAATAAATAAATATTAATTATTAATTTTGAACATTCAAATTGCAAGGTTTATGGCATACCTATCCCAACAAACCCCTAACCCTCTTTAGAGGTAGAGATTGAGGTAGAGGCAATATCTCCATAATAGGGAATCTAGAATACTTGTAAGGATAAGGATTAAAAGGATAATATTATGATAGCATATTTGAATGTCTAAAAGAGAAATAGTTAAAAGCTATATCATCTACATATAGGTCGCTTGCATTCTTATGTCTTCTATCTTTGAACCTTCACTTAGAGCTAAAAAGCTAATTGAACTATAAAATTGACCTAGGATAAATTGACCTTGGTGATCTAATAGGTTGTAATACCCCTCCATTTTGCTTCTTGTTCAAGTTGCTTTATACTATGTTTGGTTGCAGTTACTTTGATACTGGATACATTTTATTATGATGTTTTGATCATTACTATTGAGTGACAACTATTATTGTGAGATGTAGTTATCTAATTTTGTTTCACATGCATTATGGATTAATGATGTTGTAGAGTTAACATGAGATGTTATTATGAGATTACTGGATTATGATGGAAGTGTCAGTTTCAATGAGTGTATTGGTGAAGAGGACGGTTTCACATCACTCACTTGCGAGCGCCCTACGAATCCATAATTCCTTCTTAACGGTGTGTATTATATGTTGGATATATTGTATGATGTTGTTTATTTTGTTGCAGGATTGCAGGTACATGACATCGACTCCACCTGGTTTCACAAGTTTGAGTGTGTCGATCCAACGGTTAAGTTGAACGGGAGATAGTAGCTAGGTAACATGTGTCAAGTTTACACCCTAGCCTTAGTGTGTCGTCAGTTGTGTGTGTCGAGTCATTGTCTGGTCTTGCTTTGATGTTATTTAATTATGAAGAATTCTTGATTTGGAAATGGATATTTAGAATAATTGCATTTAAATCATGTTGATGATTATTTATTTTAAATAATGCAATGTGGATAAAAGTTTATATTTAAATTAATTAATTATATTTAAATTATTTAATTAATTAAATTTAATCCAAGGGGGTTGAATTTAGTTATTAAATAATTAAATTAATTAATTAAATGTGATGCAAAAGAATGAAAGGAAATAAAAGAATTAATTTAAATTTGGAATTGAATTTCAACGTGTGGGAATTAAATTAGAAATTGTAATTAAAATGTTTATTTGGGAAATTGGTTGCAACTTTGAAAATTAATTTATTATTTGAAATTGCATTTTAAATTGAAAGTGGGTTTTCCAAAAATTGAAATTGAAATTGAAATATCTAATTTGCATGTAATGTGAATTAGGGTTGTAATAGGTATTGTTGATTTATAAAGAATACATGTTTTAATTTTAGGGTAGAAAAATCTTTAAGAAAAATACATTTTTACAGCAGGGAAGAAATTTTGGAAAATTTGCATAAGGGTTTGAAGAAAAGTTTGATTGTAAAATTGATTGAAGGAAAGATTGTTTGCATTTGTTGGATTTTGGATTGGATTCTTTGGAAGATTGAAGAAAATTCAAGAAATCTTTGAAGGAGACTTGCATCAGAAATTCATCTCTTCCTGTAACTCCTTGTACCAGGTTTTCCTCTTTGTGTTTTATTGTTCTTGATTATTTTTCTTTTAAATAGTAATGATTAAAGATTTGTTTGTTAAATCTATTTTAGAAAATAGATTTGATATTAGAGGAAAAGAATTAAACAAATTTACAGCCTTTGCTTGTGAAAATTCTTGAGTGAAAATTGTGAAAACTTTAGTTGAATTTAAATTATTCGGGGAAATTGATTTTGTTGTTATTGAAAATCAAACATAGAGATTGAACAATGCATTAGAATGTTTTTAGAAAATGAAACCTTCCGTTTATTATTAAAAAACAGATTTTAAAATCTGCAGTATAATTATAATTTTCATGGTAAAATGGTCTGATTGCGTCACCTATAAGTTTATTTTCACAAACTAGGTTTTCAGGAAATTTAAAGGGTTTTTGCATTTTGAAATTTTCTTACTCCTGTCCAAAAATTGTAAATACCCAGATCGTAGTTTTTGAGTTATGCTTGAAACACAAGACTGCTGTTAAGTTATTTTCCCATGGCTGTTCTGAAAATAAAATAATAATAAATTGATATTTATAAATATTAATATTTTAGGTTTTGTTATTATAATATTAAAATATTATTTAATAATATTTTATATTATAATTTATAATACTAAAGTATTATATTTATTTTTATTATTTTAAATAAAATTTGTATATTTGATTAGTGGAATTAATATTATAAACGTATGGGGAAATTATTGTTTATTTTAAAATGGCATGTTATAGTTTAATTGAAGGAGTTAAATATTTGATTTAAAGAATGCATAATTTAAAATTTAATTGTGGAATTTAAATTCATGTGTAAAAGGTCCAATTATTAATTTGATTTAATTGGAAAAATATATTTATATTTTGAAAAATTGAGGATAAGGATATTTTATTTTGAATTAAACAATTTGATATTTTGTAAAGAATAGAAGTTATGTTAATGATTAAATATATTTAAATATATTAATTTATATTTAGTATATATTGAAGGCATATATCCATTTGAGAGAATAAATAATATTTTATCTTATTTTATTCTGTTGTTTGTAAATTGAGTATTATTATTGTTCTAAAAGAAATGATTAGTATGTGTAGAAAATGTATAGAGAAAGATATTTTTTAATAGAAGTAATTATTTGAGTTAAATGGAAATATTTATTTTGTTAATATGATTGAAGAAAATATATTGAGATGTATATATATATCCATGAGCATTTTCAATCAGTATTTACCTTGTTTTATTTAAGTGCGTGTAATTTAGCTTTGCATGAAGAGTTTAAAAGATAAGTTTTGAATGTATGGTCAAAATTGATAAGGAAAAAGATATTTAAATATATTGAAGAATTATAGAAATATTTATATTTAAATGTTTGTTTTAATTGATGAGATTTAATTAGAAACAATATGAATGCGTGGTCAAATAGATAAGCCAAAAGATATTTTTTATACATTGATAAAATTTCATGTTTTTAAATGGATAGACAAACAATATGTTATTATATTAAAGTGATTGAATGTTTTAAATAGAAAAGTGAATGAGATGTAAGATTTGGTTAGGAAATGGAAAGAGTTTACTTGCATGAATTTGTGTCGATTCAAAAGTAAATTAAGAAGTTTTATTGATGAGACAATCAATTATGTTATTTATTAATTTCTATTTAGATTAATTGAATCATTGTGATTGGATTATGAAAGAGATATGGATTTAGTATATCCAAAAGTAGTATCTTCCTCATGATTATCTTAAAGGATTTAATTCTCTGTACTCAGTAAAGGGAAGTAAGTTTAATTATTTTATATTTCCATAATGAAAAGGGAAATAGAGGTTATGATTATTTTTAGATGATCTAGTTAATGTGTCTTTGACTTTGTCAACACTACCTATTGAATGAGTATGGATTTAGAAAATCCAAATATTAGATTTGATTGATAACTTGAATGCTTTTGTTGCTATGTCGTCAAGTTGCATTGTTGGTTTTGGGATTTAGTGTTAGTCCTAAATTATAAGTCTTCAAGAAGAACTTAGAGGATAAGGGTTGTTGAATCTTTATGCCATCCTGTTGTTTTCCCTTGGGTAGTGCATGGTGTCTTTTCAATTTTACACGGTTTTCATGAACGGGGATGTTTGCACTTCCTTGGTTTAGGAGCGGATTATGGGATCCGTGTCTCCTTGTATGGAGTGACCTTGTTATGTGGTTTCATCTTGTTGCCTCCTGTGAAAGGAGTGGACTATGTGTTGTTACCTCCAAGATGTTTGGAGTGAGATCTTTTGTACCTCCTGTGAAAGGAGTGGACTATGTGTTGTTGCCTCCAAGATGTTTGAAGTGAGATATTTTGTACCTCTTGTGAAAGGAGTGGACTATGTGATTGTTGCCTCCAAGATGTTGGGAGTGAGTTTCTATTATTTGTATCCTCCTTGTGTTGGAGTGGATTATGATGCCTAGTTGGTATGCACTTGTGGTTCCCTTGGTGGATTGTTTGGGTGTGTGTTGTCGAATAGAAGAGTGGCTTCTGTTAGGCGCTAGAGCCCAAAGAGGTAAACTAGATAACCTTCAGGAGTGATTTAAACAAGTGATAATTAAAATAATGTACTTAGAAGATTAGAACTAACTTCTCACATTAATCAAGATAATTTTACCTCACTCATAGACACAAGGGCTTGTTTAGACTTGGGATGAGTGAGAAGGCCTGGAATGGCAAGATCAACTATCTAGTTCTTGCGAGAGGTAGTTGATTCTGCATGAGTGAGTATGAGTGTCGGGATTCGGTTGAGGCCACCAGGATTACTTGTGTCGGAGTCTATGAAGAATGCCTAGAGGAGATCTCATGACAAACCTTGCGATGACACTCTATCTACGACAACTGTTGTTAATTGTTTTATATGTATGGTTCTGTGAACATACTTGATCTACTTTATGTCTGGAAGCAGTGTGACCTATGTCAGTGATGTTGGAGTTGTACTTGTATTGTACTTGATTTGTACTTGTATTGTATTTGAGTTATACTTGATTCGTACTTGTATGGTGAATGAGTTGTACTTGTTAATTCATTTGGTTGGTTATAACAGTATGAGTTAGTTGAGTCTGCCTTTGGTTAGAGGTAGTAGAATCTTGTCCTTGTTACTTTGTTACTGTCTCCTAGCATGGGGGGTGGGCCTTCGGGTACCACATTGGTAGGGTGGAACATGCACCAAAACCGTTGGGTCCCCATCTATCTTCAATACTTGGTGGCGAGACATCCAGATGGACAGCTCGTGGTTCTTGTTGTAAGTTCTTGCATTGTAATATTTCAGTTTTGTATAAGTTATTTTATCCCTCTTATGTTTATGAGATGGAGTTATGTAATTGTAACCTTGTGTACTATTGCCTCATTCTGGAAATGAGTGATATAACTATTGGTTTAAGATAATGTTTATGAGATTGTATCTTGGTTGATTATCTTATTATGTTATGTGGTATTCTTATGATGTATGATGTTTATTTCATAAAGTTCATAAGGCTATGGTTATATGTAATATGTATGTGTGGGTTTAAGTAATCCTAACCTTGTAGCCTTAGAGGTTGTTGTTAACTAGTAAGTGAATGTGTATGTTAAATGCACTTTATAAAAAAAAATTAGTTCGCTTAAGATGTTAATTGCAACTTCCTTTAAGGTTACTTGGCGGGGCATTACATAGGTTCCCTTAATGTGTTTATAAACACCACAGTCCTTACAATCTCATCAAATATAATATATTATCTAGAGTGAACAAATTTTAAATGTGTGTGCTTTATCAATTTAGATCCATGCATCAAGGTTCAAAATTATTGTAGTTGGGATTTAACCCATGGTAATTGAGATTAATCCTCCAAAAAATTTATGCCTATATTTTAAATTTCAAGACATTCATCATATAAAGAACATAATTGAACTAAGACGATGACAAATTAATTATACACATTATCAAATTCTTGTAACTAAATACATAATTTCTCTCATCTAATTATCAAATTTAATATTCATTTATAAACCAATTCTAATTTACTAAAATTAATTATAGTTAATTATTTTAATTTATTGATTAACCTAAATAAATTTATTTATAAATATAATAAAACTTATTTCATTACAACATTATAAATAAACTCTCACTAATAAATTTTTACGAAGAAAGAGAGACCAGTCAATTATTAATCTTAGTACTTTTCATAGATAGAAGATGAGAAACTAAAACATATCATATATTTTTTAAGTAAAAGGTTTGAAGTCTGAGTTTAGAAACATTCTCTTAACTTAATTTTTTTTTATTATAATGTGTTAAGTCATCCAATAAATAAAATAAATTATTGACTAATTTTTGTAAAATTTAAAATATTTCCTCATAAATACTTTACAGTGTTGTGTCCATGAAGTTTAGATGTTGAAAACAAATTATAATAGATCAACGTATATTTTAGTCTTACATTTAAAAAGTAAAATATTATTGAGAAATGCAAGGGTCTAACAGAACGTGCATAATAAAATTCATTACCAAACAAAAAGGTTATATAATTTTATTATTGTTGACTCAAGTTCTCATAACAACCAAATGTCATAAAACTAGAACCTATGATAACAAATAGTAGGAAAGTTCAAAATGTCATATGGAGGAAGGTACTAATATGCAAAGTTCATGAAAACTCTATTACGACAGAGTAAATGTGCTCATACACAAATTCATTAAATCTTAATCATATAATTTAGACTATGATAGCACCAAAATACTTGAACTTAATCATATAATTTAGACTATGATAGCATCAAAATACATTGTTCAAGTTGGTTGATGGTCTATAGTTTGTATCATAGAAAGAAAAGAAAAATTAAATTAAATTTTAGTCTAAGATTGGAGTGTATATACATAAAAATTTAATGAGTATATTTTTCAAAGATATTTTCATAGAATGTTTTGTAGTTTTGTAGTTTTCATAAACCTCAAATTGAACTCCTAACTCCATATAATCACAAAACCTTAAAGAAAGTTACAACTATTAAACATAAGTCAAGGGAATCAAATCCTAATGAGATGTGAAAATATGGTGATGTTATTTGAAAAACTAGATCTAAAACCCTAATTGAAAAGAAGTATACACCTTAAATCCAAAACCCCAAACAATGTACAAAATCATGCTCACCAAATAATGTAATGAGAATAAAATATCTTCCTCTACTTTTCATCTAGGACAAATACTTAAATAATAATAAAAACTTGAGATTTAGAATTGAGACTAGAGAAACATTGAATATTTAAATTAAATATAGAACTCAAATAAATTAAATTGAAATAATTAGCTAGATTTTAAAGATGAAAAAGTCATGTTGAGGATGTCAGGAGTCGATTTGTTGAAACACTTAAAAAATTAGGACTTAGATGATTGTCTCAAAATATATAATTTGATTGTGAATTATATTGATTCAAATCTACAACTATGAGCTTAATTTCCATGATCATATAACTAGACTAGTGTGAACCTAAGCATGTACTTGAAATACTAATTTGGTCAAAAGTGGACTATTTGAATTAACTTTCTTTGACCTAAATCTATGTAAGAACTAATAATATTTAGGAATAACTTTGGGAATCTACTAAATTATGAGGATGGCCTCATCTAAACCTTAACAATCCAATCTTATGGCTTTGAATCAAAAATTCAAAGATAGTGTGAGCAAGCATGTAATAGGCCAATATGAACTATTCTCCCTACAAAACAACACAAACAAAGATAGTTTAAGGAACTATAAACTTAGTCATTATAATTTTTTGCATTGCTATTCTTTTGTTATTTATTTTGATGATTAATTATCATATTTTCTCAACCTTCTCCTTTCACAGATCTTATAAAGAAATGAATAATATTTTAAAATACAATGATTAGAAAAATATAAACTTTTATATCCATGTAGAATTTTCCATGTGATATAAAATCATTTGGAACTGCTTGAGCATCAATATAAATTTGATGGTCTACACCGCTCTTAGTAAGAAAGAGAAGATAGAAAGTATTTGTATATTTTTTGTATTAAAAAAAATATATATAGCAATTATTAATACACAATTTTTAAGATATTTTGATATTTTATATTGTTTCTCATTCATTTGACTAGTCTTTTGAATTTTACATTTCTTTATAAGAGGATAAACATTTTGTAACTTATTGGTATTGATCTAGTATGAGTCAAAGCTGTACAAATCATTGACCTTTAGCTAAGAGTTAAAGATTGAGGATATACATTGTGCTAAAGTCATTTGACACACAATCTTGACTTCATCTCTTGTATGTCATCATGAACCTTACACTCAACAAAAACTTAATCCTCTTTAAAAATCTTTCTAAAAAATTAATTTTAATTTGAAAATAAAAAATATAAATAAAATTATATAATACAAATTTTTAATCTTACCTAGAATCCTTACAAATTCTTTAATATAAAGATGCTCCAATTTGTTAATTACTCAACTTTATTAAATAACTCACTTTCACAAGTATTAACTTACATATAATCCATATCAAATGTCATTATTACACCCATATAACTGTATAGTATTTTAATTCTTGAAATGATGGCCTGCCCAAAATGCTTTAAAATGTCAGTTCTATTGTTGGGAGAATAAATTTTAAGGTACCATCTACAGTTGGTATTGGGTGTATAAGAATTGAAGGATATCTAAGCCTTAAAAGTTTGGCTTACAATAAGAAAGAGATCTTTTAAAAAGTCAGCAAACAATGTACTGTTTACTATTTGAATATTTTAGTAGTACTGTTTATTTAGGAAGAAAATCCATCAAAATACATGAACTTAACAGACAAATTTCACCAAATAAATACTCTCAATCAAACAAAGGGAATTATTTTGGAACTTACCAAGATAATCCTGTGCATGAGCTCTGCATCTGCACAGCCCACATACTACTAAACACTTTAAGCGTATACATTACACTCAAATGCAGATTTAACAGTCATTTCACATGCCATATATTGTCGTGTCAGCTGCTATTGAGATTTAAACAGCCCATCTACTTTTTGCCGACCATTGATGTTGCTGCCACAACCTACACACGCGGTTTTAAATTGATCAAACTTTTTCTTGATTTTATTTGTAGACTTCAGTCGGAATTACAATTTACCGACTGGTTAAGCTCTGTATATGCCGGCAATGAATCAGCACTGGTTGGGAGCAAAGCCAACGAGAGAGTTATCAGAATCGATGGTAATCCGAAAGTTTTGCTGCTGAATATTCCCAATGATAGACAGGTCCCCGGCTGCGGGTGCAAAAGCAAGGCAAAAAGTTCCCTTTGAATCCATGGGAATCAGATAGTTACCTGCGGGGAGAATCAAAGCGCCTCCGTTCAAAAAATGAAAACCCACAGTGGGAACGCTCACCGTTTGACGGCCGGACAAGTCATAGCAAGTGTCAAATATAGCAATCCCCGCCGCCCTAGGAAGATATGTCGTGCCTGCGACGAAGGCGTCGCGCATGGCTTCGTAAGCGTCTTTCTGTAGCCGCGTGACGGAGGTACCCGAGTCCACTATAACGCCGCCCCGACCCGTCTCGTCGAACTCAAAGACTGTCTGTGGTAGAGACACCAGCAACCCGCCCACGCTGATGGCCGTCAAAGAGATATAATAAAAGGTATCAATTTGTGGGTTTCTGAGAAGTTGGGTGAAGACGGACCCGGCGGGCAGCACCGACTCCGGGCCGAAGTCGAGTGTGCCCGACGAACCGGACGCCCGGTCGACGAGGCAATAAGAGAATACTTTTCCATAACTACCCAACTGGGTAGGAAACGAGAGGGGACCGGCCCCTAGACCAAGCAACCCGCCGGCTCCAACGAACAACCCTTCGTTGTCGTGTCCGCACCCGATGCCCACGTTCTGAATAACCGTGGTACCGAAAGTGAGGGTCTCCGTAGCGAAGCTCCCGACGGAATAAGACCCGTCTCCATAAGCTACCTGATAAACGCACCCACGGCTGTTGCAGTCCGCCTCTTCCAGCTCGTTGCACACCGCGGAACCGCACGAAATTGAGGTGAAGGAGGCCGAGGAGGAGGGATCAAAGACAGGGTCGGCCTGGTTGTAGCAATCGTTGCATGGCTGGCACTGCACCCACACCACGTCGCTGCCCGTGTCCAACACGAGGTACTGCTCTGTTGCCGGTGTTCCCACGCCTATGCGGGTAAAGTATTCCCCGCTGCCTTCCGCCATGCCGGATATCACCACGCCACTGAAACCCTCGGTCTTCGCCTCACCCTCCATCATTTCTTTCTCCTTATTCAACTTTTTCTCTACCCGCCTGTTGAGCGCTTTCACCCTCCCGGATTCCCTCTTTAGCCTCTCGCTAAACCTCTTCTCGTAGCTCACGTTCCCCACCGTCAGTGTATCTCTGTGCAAAATTTGCACTCTCCATGGATATCTTTGCACATTCTCCTCTTGTTCATTGGTGTACTGTAGGTGCACCGGCGGGTATCTGACCTCTTGCAGCCGAGCTGCAACATTTAGAGAATGATAAGCAGCTCGTCTCTCTGCCGAAACAGCTGGAATAACTAAGACGAGGAAACAGACCAAGCAAAGCATAAGCAAATCTTTGAATTGAACAGCCAGTCGAAAGGCTTCCATGGTGAGGAGGATAAATCAGGCACCTACAAGATACAAAACATGCCCACCACCTTATTGATTAAGGAAAGAAAATTTATGGGTACTTTCTTGTAGCTCATTAAAAATCAGCTGATAGGGGCGTCTATAATCAAAAGGCTGCAATTACTTCTACACCAATATTGCTGGGAGATGGTGAGGGGATAAGTGGGGCAATAACAAATAACACAGTTCTTGGTCACTTAAAAATACCCACCACCTTACTGGTTAAGCAAGGAAAATTTGAAGATACTTTCTTACAGTTCATAAAAATTCTCCTCAGACAGGGGCCTCTATGGCTGAAAGGCTTCCATGGTTTCTATACAGGTATTGATGGGAAATGGTGAGGGGGATAAATTAGGCACCTACAAGATACACAACATGCCTACCACCTTATTTATGAAGGGAAGAAAGTTTGTAGGTACTTTCTTGCAGAGGTGTCAATAATAAAAAAGGCTGCAATTATTTCTATACCAGTATCGGTGGGAAATGATGGGGATAAGTGGGGCAATTACAAGTAAACACAGTTCTTGGTTACTAAACATCCTCACCACCTTATGGTCAAGCAAAGAAAGTTTGTAGATACTTTCTTGCAGTCCATTAAGAATTTTTCTCAGACAGGGATGTCTATAGCCGAAAGGCTTCCATGGCTTCCATGGCTTCTACACAGGTATTGATGGGAAATGGTGAGGAGGATAAATGAAGCACCTACAAGATTCACAGGCCTTGGAATTGAAAACTTACCCACCACCTTATTGGTTAAGAAAACAGTAATTTAGATACTTCCTTACAGCCCATTAAAATTTCACCTCGAAGTCAGATTATAGTATCTATAGAAAAATAGGTATCCATCAATTCTCAGAGAAGGAAAAACTGCAAAAATAAGCTTTTACTTCATTTCAGTTCCCTGTGGCCTACAGGGTCAATACTTTTTTAAGGAAGACAACATGGTACCACAAATGCAGAGGGGGAAGCCAGAAGTGGCACAGGGCACCTTGGGAATGGTGTCTGGCTGAACAGACAACCAAGGGAATATATTTAAACCAGCTATTGAGGGAATCAAGAAACAAACATCATAGAAACACATATGCCTTGCCTTTACTTCCTTTCAAATTCCTGAGACCATGACACATTTTGTTTTTCAGTAAAATCAGCGAGAGTTCTCCTCAATTTATATCCCATTTCATTCTCTTGTGGGTATTTTTTGTATTTCCATTTTTTTATTAGCCACTAGTATTTTAAGTACATTTCTTTTTCTCAGTGCCCCTGAGAATTATTGAAGGTGTCTGTCAATTTCATGGCTAATTCTTTCAATTTGCTGGCTTCCAATACCCCATTTCTAGGTCTCCACTAAACACAGTTTCGATTAGCACTAACCGCCTTTAGCAGTACAGAAACCACACCAAGAATTCTAAAGACTAACTACTGTTCTACTGAATTGACCAGACATGATCTCAATTGACCAGGCCATGTCTTATTATACATTGAATGGGAAAAGGTTAAATTTAGTGCTGCAATTGCTTACTTTTTAATTCAGTTGAGAATTCAACTGCACACTCTGTTCTTAGCCCTTACAGGCTGGTCATTTCTGTCTAAATTTTATACTTAGTAATTGTTTGATTTCTTCATTTATTTAGTTTTTACAAAGTACTTTTATCTTGAATATATGTTAAAATACAGAACAATTTAAATAAATTTGATAACAATTCATTATTGTGGCTACAAAAGATTTTATATTTGAAGGGTGAAAAATGGATATTTAGCATTTTTCATTTTCATATTGGATTTATGCTGGTTTGTTTGTCTCAAATGTATTAATTAATGTACAAGTGATATGCTTCTATATAAATATTGACAACTGTCTTGAGCTTTGACTTTGTCCCCATTAACATCACCCTATAATAGGCAGTGACTATAAGTGAGCACAACTTTAAACTTTAATCCCTATAGACATCACTCTACAATAGGCAACGCCTATACTTGAGCACAAACCTAGACAACTTGAGGTTTACAAAAGAGAAGGGGATAAATCATATTTAGACTCAATTGGATGAAAAATAGCTGTAAAACTACCAAGTTCTTTTTTCAAAATTTGTGACATAAGCACAAGACAGAGAAAATATTTGCTATCAAAGGTGAAGATGAGAAACTAATCTCCGGTCCAACTAAAACCATGGAGATTCTCTTGGGAATCATTGATTAAATTGTGGGAGAGTGCATTCCCATAAAAAATGAAGAAGATTATAGTAGGTATCTTAACATGCAATTCAAAATAGAAGAATTTGATGAGGCCTTTGCTACCAATGATTGAAGAAAAATCTTAAGTATTGATGGCTTCCCCATAAAAATTATTCAAAGTCATGTATGAATATGAAGAGAGTTTGAAAAGATTGAAGACAAACAAAGGAAGATAAAAGCAATACAAAAGCACAATACCTTCACGTAAAATCTTTGCTTCTCTCCTTGATGAGCGGAAATGGAGTGCACCCTTATTCCATTTGATTTTCTCTTTGATGTTGATATATGGATTGGTTAATTCTCTAGAATAGTTCCTTGATATGATTTCATAATGATGGTAACAAGCTTGATAGATAGATGATCAACATGACAACATATAGGTATGATAGCTTGATGAGTGATGTAAGAGATTGCATTAGGTAAAAAATGAAGGATGAGAACCTTTATATATAGAGTCTTAAAGAGGAAAAATCAATGGTTAGAAATGATTGATGATGGATGACTAAGATTGAAGGGGGATTATGGTTTTGATGAAGGATGCAATCATATGAAAAGCGTTAAATGATAGATATGATCTAGGTTTAAACTTTAGATAAGGATAAAAATCCTTATGGAAATGGCTAGGATTAAGACGTTAAATGAGATGAATGGATCAGATGAAATGATAGTTTGACTTTTGGGTATGTGTCTAGGTTCAATGAATCTAGAGAAGAAGTTAGTTAGACATGTGAAGAGGACATTTGCCACATGAGGGAAATTTTTTATTTTTTTGATGGAGGTCATCCACAAATTCTTTTTTGCTATCTGATACGGGAGCACGAGCCTTCTTGGGTTGAACCTCTTCGGCTAAGGGCCAAGGACTAAGGGGTATCCATTCTGCCAAATTTGCTCGAGGCACGATCCCGACCTCATCCCTTTTTCAGTGTCAGAACCTTTGCATTCAACAAGACTTGATCCCTGGTGGGCTCATCTAGAACCTTTCAACTTCACCAGTAAACCAAGGGCCCATTGACCATGAGGGGAAATTTAGATTATGATCCATGTGAATAAGATGAATGGCTAGGATTAGATGGACAAGGATAGAGGATAAAGGACAATTAACTAAATAAATAAAATATTTATTTAATTAATAGGATCATGTGAATGAATGTTAATTAAATAAATGATAAATATTTATTTAATTAAAACGATTAGGATAAGGATGAGAATAATTAAATAAATAGTAGATATTTACTTAATTACTGGCTAAGAATAGGCTAAAATTAGGTGTGATTGGGTAAGGTCATATTTTAGGTGTCTACATTTTGCTCCTCTTTGATATGACATCACAAAGTGCCATTGTACCAAAGAATTTTAAAACATAAAGGATGAGAGAGGATAAGGATAAAAGATGAGAGAGGATAAGGATGAAAGATGATGCCCCAGTCAATGGGAGGATGGAAAAGGATGAAGAAGGAAATATTGATGACTAGGTGATGGGATGCCCCCTCGAGAGGACATGCGGGTTAGGAGAACACAATTGTGCTCTCAAAATGGAAGGGAATGATGCGGGGTTAGGATCAAGATGCAAATGAATTGGAAAATGAAAGAGGATGAAGGAGATGAAAAGGAAGGAGAATTTGGATGGGAAAGGATGAATAGGAAGGGGAATTTGATGAAGATGGATGAAAAGGAAGGGGAATTTTATGATGATGGATAGGTTATGCTAGTATGTATTGAGCAATCCTAATATCTAATATAGAAAAGGCAAGTATGCACCAAGATATGAGGAACCAAATTGATAATGTAACCTTTACATGGACTTGACACTCAAGCAATGATAAGCACAACAAATAAGTTGATGCACCATTATACACTTGTTGTGACACACCAAGCTATAGATAGATCAAGATGGTCGTAAGGGGGTGTAGTCATGAGTTAAAAAATAACAATCAAAAGATAAAGCAATACAAAAGACTCACTGCAAAACATTCCATGCAACCAACATATCTCTTATCAAAGATCAGATGATGATTGATTGATTTGCTTGCATTTAGGCTTGGATAATCACCCAAGCAAGGCTTTGATTTTCTTACTCAAGCTTGGATAATAACTTAAGAAAGGATTTGAGAAGATGATGGATGATTGATTAATTGATCGATTGACAAATGATAAGATGATTGATTAATGTTTAACAACGATGTTGATGATATGATTTCGGTTAAGGATTTGATGTCTTGGATGCAATGTTTGGATTGATTGAATGAAAATTCTGAGGAGTGCAAGATTATGAATTTTTTACTTTAATGTTTGAGGAAATGAAAGGATGATGATTTCTTTATTATGTTTGAGATGGGTTGGAGATGATAGGAGAATGGATGGGTTTATGGTTGATTTATTATGGATAAAGAGGAGGGATTCCAAATGCATGGGAAACTATGGGGAAGGGTGGGTAATAATGGATGGATAAGGGAGGACATGTGATCAAGGATCAAAGACAAACCATGATAGGTTTATTATGGATAAATTGATGGATATAGTTTATTATGATATGTATAGGAATGATAGTGGATGAGATGAAATCCTAAGAGATGGTGGATAAGAGACTACTACACATGGTGCTTGTTTCTAGTTTTTCACCATGGTATTTATCCAAGGTTCCACCAAAGTGGTTTTAACCTTCAGATGGATTATTTCTATTCACTTTTTTTTTAATTATTATTTTGTATTTTCTAATTTTTTTTGTATTTTTTGGATAAATGAGACTTGATGATGTTGTGGTCATGGTGGAAACTCTTTAATGGATGGATGAAAAAGTGAGATAGATGTATATGGATGTTACAAGATGGATGATGGAGGATTTTTTATGCGGCATATTGAGGGAGCTAAGGTATTATCCCTAATATGTGTAGTACAACAATCATCATGCATCACACGAAAAGGGGTTTGGGAAATCTTTGAATTAAAGTATATGAAGGGGTCACCATCGAAGGTCCATTGAGATACATATAAAAGGGGGATGGGATGATATGATGGATGTACATATATGGGTGTATTTGGTAAAGTGTATGGGTTGCATGAAAATGATAAAGATGAAGACGTAGAATGAACAAGCTCATTTCTTGATATTTTTATTTGATAGATACCCCCAGTTATTTTGGATGAACAGGCATGATTGGAGATCAATTTTTTCTTTCCTTTATTTTTAAATTTAGTTTTTGATTTTTCCAATAGATTTTGATTTTGACTAAAGGACGTTTCTTGTCTTTTGCTTCTTTCTTTTGATTTTGGATCTCCATTTTTTAAAGAATTTTTTATTTTTTATTTATGTTGCATAACCTTGTTCTTTTTGGATGATACTTGTTAGTCCAAGTCTAGGAGATGGATGGAAGTGAATACATTGGATGTGTTGGATGAAATGGTAAAGATATGATTATGGAAGAGATTGGTAATGTACCTGATGGATTCTTCATGACTATCCTTTTTTGCACTGTGGATGTCAAATGAAGCTTACACATCCTTAGTAAGTTGGCAAGAAGGCATAATAGAGGCATCATTAGGAGATGCATACCCTAACCCAAAATTTTCAATATGGAGGGATTGTGGAGTGGAAGGAATATGATCTTGGATGTACTCAATATGATCATGATCAAATAATTTATTATCATAGATATCAATGATAAAACATGGAATTATCACAGATATCAAAATATAGGGATGAAGTGGATGGTGGTGTGGATTTGATATGGATGGATTGTAGCTCATATTATCCAATACCGAGGTCTTTGATCTTAGCCTTGATCTTTGAGGGAGTGTGAGAGGTAGGTAATATGAAGGGTCAATATATGAAGATAGAGATGGTGATGTTGTGTTGGTAGGGAAACGTTGTGAAAGGACATGAATTCTTTGTAATAATTTGCAATATTGGAATGAATTAGGATCAAAATGCAAAGTCACTTTAGTTCCATTATGGGGAACTTTATGCATTGATGTAATGTGGATGGAACGACTTGCATGGCATGGATCCATGGGTTACTAAGGAGGATGTTATAGGGGATATCAAGGTCTAATATTTGAAAAGTGGTTTCAATTGTTGTGGGTCCCACCTAGATAGGTAGCTTGATAAAGCCTTTAGATTCACACTCATCTTTGTCATATGATTTTATGGTAATTTTAGTGTGGGGATCAAAATCATCATCAAAACATCATAGTTGCTTAATTAAACTTAGACTGTAAAGATTAAACCTTGATCCACCATTTACTAGGATGTGTTTTATCATGGTTTTATGGATGTGGGATTAATATGAAGTGAATGATTATGTGATGGATTGATGGAAGGAACATCTTTAGTGGAAAAAGTGAGGATTTATGGAGATGATAAGTGTCCTATCATGGCTTGAAATTGAACAAGATCAATGTCATTAGGGACACATGACTCATGGAGGGATTTCTCAAGAAGTTCCTTGTGGATGGGAGATGTTTTAAGTAACTCAAGGATAGATATATTTTTTGGCGTGATTTATTCAAGTGATCAAGGATGCTATATTGATTGGTAGGTTGAGGGTGAAGCTCCTTAGATAGTGATTCAACCACATTGTATAGTGATGACACAATTAGGTGCTTTGATAATTATGGTAGCTACTTGGGAAGGACTTTGTTTGATGTGGCCAAAGAAAAAATTAGATGAGATATGTTTATTGTATGTATAAGGTACTATATCAAGTAGGATGCACAAGTTTTACCATCATTATGTTGAGGAAAATGTTTCTTGTATATATCCAAGTTTCCATTAGGGGATGTATGGCTTTCAATAGAGATATATCCTCAATCAATAATTTCTTGGATAGAGTTCTTAAGTTTCACGTAGGAGGAGGTTTTATGTCTATGAACCCTATGGTAGTCATAAAAGTCATGTTTTTGTACCAAGAGGGTTTAGGAACATCACAACTAAGGGTTTTGATTGGTGGAAATTGGATCATGTTGGATTGGATGATCTTCTAGAGGATGGATTCAATTGGTTCACCCAAGGGGGTATATCCATGTCTGAGTGTGTCTTTTAGGTTGGCCTATAGGGATAGCCACATGTTATTGGGGAGGTATATTGTTATGGGATGATGGTGGAGGTATTTGGATATTTTGAACATGTATTGAATTAGTCACATCATCACTAACCATGTTTTTATTTTTATTCCAAAAATGATATTTTTCACTAGATTGGAGATTGTTGTATTTTCCTTATTTGTATATCTTGACTAGGCCTTTGGCAATAAGGGATTTTTCAATAGCTAATATTTTTTCTATGATTTCATCAAAGGAGTGAGAAAATTGAATGTGTAGATGGAAGCCCAATTCAGAGTTTAGGTTCCCAACAAAGATAGTGACAAGTTGTTTTTTAAGTATGGGCCATGCAAAGCAGCTAGCAAGATATCTCCATCATTACAATAATGAGGCAAAGGATTCACCATTATTTTGTTTAGTTTTTCAAAGTTCCATCATGGTGATATCATTCTCCATGTTATAATAAAAGTGAGTGACAAATTTACTGGCTAACTCAAAAAATGTTGTGATTGTCCCGTGATGGAGGTGAGTGAACAAATCAAGGGATTATCCACCCAAGCTTCTAGGAAAGAGCCTCAAGAGGTAATAATCAAGATAGGAAACCTATTGCAAGAAATATAGAATTATTTTAAGTGTTCCCTAGGATCTCCCTTTCCCTTGTACTTGTCGAATTTAGAGATTTCAAAATTTTAGGGAAAGGGGATCATGGTAATGGACTTGTCAAAAGAATAAGGTCATAGTTCTTGGAAGGTATAAGATTTAATGTGGTGTCCTTGTTGAAGTAATTTGAGGGTATCCTTTATTTTTTGCACATATTGGGCCAAATTACTTGTGAAATTTAAGGGAGGTGACTAGTAGTTGGATATGGGAGGTCACAAGGATGATATGTGTTGATATTGATGAGAGGATGAAATAGGACTAGAATATTGGAGGTGTTGATAGGAAGATGAGATGGGGTTGGAATAAATTTTATTTGAGGTTTGGATGTGATATGATGTGTGAGGAGGTATTGATGTTGAGATATGAGGAGAAGGGATGGAAGGTTGAGGTTGTGGGATATGTGATGAAATATTGTGGGTGTGAGAGGGGATTTAGATATGTACAAGTGGATTTAGGATTAAGGTCTTGAGATGCAATAGGGAGATTAGAAGAGGGAAAGGATGAAGAATTATGAGTATTGGAAGATGTAAGATATGTAGGGTTATTATGAATAGAAGGTGGGGGTGTAGGAGGTAGTTGGATGATTTGAGATGCATCAAAATCATGGGGTAGTTTGGTACCTTTATTTGCAAGCATAAGGATATATTTGTTGGGATACTTCATGATATATCTATGCATCAATTCCATAACTTGGGTATCTTGGGAAAAGTCCTCTAATGAGGTTTGGGAGTATTAGTCACTTGAATGATGATCATGGATGATGTAATATAAAAATTGGTTCTTCATAGGGATTTGGTAGACTACCTCCTCAAAGGGTGTATCATGAGATGATGAGGGGAAATATTGAGAGGTCATAATTTGATTTCTTTCTTGGGACCTTGTGATATGCATCCAAAAGAGAAACCTAAGAATGATGGGATAAGATGAAAATGATTGGGGATAGACCTCAAATTTGAGAGGATTGAGATGATAAAATGGATAGAAAGGGGATAAAGATGAATCATATGGAAAGAGGATAATGGTGAAATGAATGGAAAGGGAATAATAAATAAATCGATGGAAAGGAGATAATGAAGAAATGGGTGGATAGGGAATGATGAAGTGATGGATGAGACATGACCAATAATTTCTCAAGTTAACTAGATCCTTGATTGATAATGATGGGGGTTTTGCTTACACTGGACTTGGATAATTTCCTAGAAAAGGCTTAGATTTTCTAACTCAAGCTTGGATAATCACTTGAGCAAGGCTTGAAAAAAATATCATTTTACTACCTAAGATTGGATGATCACTTAGGAAAGGCTTGGATATTCTTACTAAGAACTGGATAATTACTTGAGAAAGACTTTGATAGGGATTTTTATATGAAGGATTAGGATCTAGATCTAGACTCTTGACAAGATTTATTTTGATAATATGTTATATAGATTGTGATTATACTATGAGATAGGTCAAATATGATAAGGATTTGATATAAATTATAGGATTGGATTGGATATGGAAGATAAATTATGAAAGCAATAGTGATGATACGAATGATAAAAATAGGTTGTTGAATGATAGGACCAAGGTCTAGGGATGATGGTTAGGATGACTAGGTTATGATAATGGATGAAAATGATAGGGTGAGGGAAAGATGATGGATTTTGGATTGATAAGATGAAAATGGTTGATATTTTAAGTAAAATGGTGGTTGAGGAAGGGTATCCTAGGTTTTCTCTATGGATGCAAATGTTAAGATTGTAAGATGAGGTCTTAATATTGTCAAATAATGATGAAATGATAGAGGCACAACTTCAAGCTATAGGGGAACCAATGTATTGCATGTTGGATGGTAAAAAAAGTATGCAATGCATGAATTAAACAATGTATTGCATGTTGCAGAAGGGAGTAAGGATTGTGTAAATCAAGGTTTAAAGCTTGATATACACTACATACATATTCTTGACATTTTCTTGATGTGAACATGAGGAATCTGTGATGATCGAGGATGTAAATGACAAAGGTCACGGTAATACAGGGTCTAATAAGATACAACACGAGTTTTATAGCTCAACTTTCATGACTGTTAGACCCGGTTAAAAGGGAATGTGGGTAAAGAATGAAAGACTCATTCAATATTTTAAAACCTGAAACACCTATACAAGTATGGTGGGCATGACTATGTAAAAAATTTGAAACCATGAACAATATGAGCATGAACAAAGACTTGAACTTAGAAAAAAATCAAAATAAAAACCCAAATCAAAGCTCAAAAAACATAAAAAATATATTATTTTGAAAGATAACAAAACCAAAAATAAAGAGAAAGCAAGCATACTCGAAAACCCTAATATGTATATGCGAAGAAAAACCCTGGTTAAATCCATGAAAAACTCCAAAAAGGTGCGTGAGAATCAAGCAAATAATAATGAAGGAGACTTAGAAGACAAAAAGTGGTAGAAGAATAGCAAAAATTGAAGGTTAAAACAAATTTAAAATGATTTAAAATGAGCATCAAATCGGTATTAAAAATGCCATTAGTGCCAAATGTGTGAGAAGGGAAGTGTAGTCATGCTAAAAATCAGTGCGACTGCATCTCTAATAAGGTAATTAGCAAAAACATGCAAGAGCACTAAAATTCAACGTGATTACATGATAAAAAAATGCTAACTCTGAAAAATCAAACTTTTGCAATTTTTCAAAATGTAAAAAGCTTGATCACTCGAAATGACTTTTTGAGAGATCAAGCCATGTATGATGGAAACTAAGATTTTCCTCAATTTACTTTCTTAGAGGATGTGGGCTACAAAATAAACAAGTTTCATAGGGGTTATTCCATGAATTGAGCATCCTAAATTCAAGGATAACACTTTGGATGGTCAAAATATGGTTTAATTTTTATTTGTAGCCAAGTTGGATCCCAACAAGGAGTTTCTATGGAAAATTAATTAGTGTTAGATGTAAATAAGGATAATTATCTAATCGATCACCTAAGGTCCAGTAAGAAATAAAAAGTTAGTTGGAGGAGCATCATTCTATTGATGGTGACAATGATATTTTTTTGAGACTACAATGGATGGTCTACTTAGACAAGTTGGAGAAGACTTTTATGAAGAAGCTATAGAAAAAAATTAGGGATAAGATAATGAATTGGACTATCTATAGAATATTTCTGTAGTTTGACTAAATTATTAGCCATATTTTAAAATACCATTCTTGAAAAAAAAAAAATGAGAGGAATTTAAAATATTCAAAAGATAGAATGAGATAGTTTCTAGTATTTAAATTAACTTGGATAGGAACCCAAGTTCAATGAGGAGAAGAAATACTCTCCTTATAGGAAATGAAGACACTCCCATGAAATGTTAGGGGCATAAATTCACCTAGCAAAATATTCTTAGTAAAATTTCAACTTGTTTCTTGCAATGCAAATATCATCTTACTATAGGAAATAAAGCTAAGTTCTAAAGAATCTCTTAGTTTGATGACCAAGTGTACTACGTGGAAATGCATATTTTTTAGTTTGATTGGGGTCTTAGGAGGATTGGTGATCCCTAGCCCCCATAAAATATCAAATTAGTTCTTATGTAATATTTATCACTTTACAAATAATTTATAGCTTTAGTTAATTAACACATATGGTCCCAATGACCATTCTCTCATAAATATTTATGGAGTCAACTTGAATTAGTTTTGAGATGTCTTAAGGACTAACTAATATTTTTGGGGATGATTTTGACTTTATTTTAATTTTGGAGAAAAAAAAGTTTGGGATGGTATATATAACTAAGTCACAATATGATTTCATGGATTATATTAGTAATAGTGACAATTGATATCCCACAAAGAAAGAATGAATAAACATGGTCTAATAATAGTTTAAAATTTAATCATTTTTTTGAAAGACTAGATAGATTCCTTTTTTTGCTAACATGGTTGATAAAAAATATTTTTTTAGAGCTACAATCTACCTATGATTAGATTGGATAATTCCCTCTTATATTTTTGCCTTTTTGATAATAGAGATTTGGAGGTATATCATTGCAAAGTTGAAATGTAACATAGTTCAATGATATATAGTTTTTTGTGCTTACTAAAAGTTAATGGAAGAAAGCACCAAGATTCAATGGATCAAATATGTTTAACCCATAAAAAAATGTTGAGTCATATTTAAAATGTATATAAAATATTGTAAAAACTCTAGTGTCCCTCCAGTTGCTACTGTTTGTTTCAGTTTGTTTATGTTCGGTCGCTAGTCATTTTTGCTTTTGTTGGATATTATGCTACTTTATTTTAGTTATGACACAGATACTATGTTAGTTTTTTATACTTTGTTGATGATACATTGATGACATTGTTGATCATCTAATTATGTTTGTGTGGTGACATTATGATAAATATTATGTTTAATATGGTTTCATGTTGTTTCTAAGCTTTAGTGTCTTTATAATGATGTATCTGATGTTGTTTATGATGTATTGTTGCATGTTAGTCTTGGTGAAGGAGACAGTGTAACATTATTCACTCGTGAGTACCCTGCTACATTGTGTCTTTCTTTCATAGTGTGATTTTCATTCTATGTAGATATGTTTGACAATGTTGTTTCATGTAGTTTGCAAGTACTGGACATCGACTCCACCTACTTTGTCAAGTTTGAGTGTTCCATGAACCAATGGAAATATGTTGTTTCAGAGATAATTTTAGGTTCTTCCACTTTTGCCATTGTTCCTTTATAGGATGAGTATCCTTTTGCCACCCATTGTTGTTCGTTGTTTGTTTCCGTAGTGTTGTTCATGTTTTCATCATGTTTGGAAATTGATTTATTAATTAGTTAAATGGTTTAATTTATAAGTTATTTGATTTTATTGCAATTTAATTGTAATGATAAATTAAAATAAATATGTTTAGATAATTTTATAATTAAAGTTTGATTTTTTTTTTAAAAGGTTGATTAAATTAAATTAATTAAATAGGATATTTAATTAATTGTGATTATTGAATTTAATGTGCAAACTTAAATGTTAAAAAATTAGATAATATTAAATAGTTCTTTTCAATAGTTAATGATAAATATCTGAAATCTTGATTCAAAATGAGAAAGTGTTATCTTGAGTAATTATTTAATTAGAACTGTCCGTTCAATTTTGTTTGCATGCTAACAATTAGTTAAGTTTTTTAATTGTGAGTTAATTGAAAATGAATTAAAATATTTGTTGATGAATATTGTTCACAGCAATTAGATTGGGATTTTCTTGGAAGTTGTTTTCACGATAGTTTTTAGAAAAATAGCTTTTCGCTTCTTCTTTGTGTTTTTGGTTGAAAGTTTTGGAGATAGTGAATCTGACGGTTTTGCATGTGTCGAAAAGTTTACGGTTTTAGATTTCCTATGTCTTGCTTAGTTCTACGTCAAAATTAGAGAAAGTAATCCAGGTTTTCTTCTTTGTTTTGTATCTTGAATAATAGTCTTGAATGTCATTTATGGTATTTGTTATTTCTTGCGATTGAATCCATTTGTTGAACCTTCTACATAAACATTAAAAAAAAATTGTTATTGATTAGTAATAGAATAAATTAATGAATTTTTTTTTAGAGAAATGAAAGTTTATGAAAACCTATCTATAATAAATTGGTGTTATAATGGTTGTTTTCTCTTTATTGAAGAAATTGCTCATATTCTTCTAGGTGATACATCGATTTCCTTGAGTTTTTGGGTGGATTGGTAATCTTGTTTTGCAATCGATTCTTATTGCATTTCAATCTATTCCTATCGTTTGGGATCAGTGTATTTATGTGGGAATATTCTTGGATTTCTTGGTTATACCCACATAGCCAATCCTCTTGTCGTCTCCTCATTTTGTTGTTTTGTATGTTTGTGCAACCTATTATCTTAACAATATCCTTATTCTTTGTCTTGATTGTTCGGTTTGGTAATGCCAGAGTTGCTCCTCTTTAGACATCTCCAGTTTATCAGATAGTTGTATTGCCTTTAAATTCCCTATTCTCATTCATTTACCTTTGTTTTGGACTTAATTTTATTCACTGGTTGCACTAGTATCGAAAATATGGAATATACCACTGCTTGGTCTTGTAGAAAACAATAGTTTCTTATTATTTTGATGCCATGCATAGGCCAATCTTCTTGCAATTTCTTCATTCAATTACATGCAAGGTTTGTCTACTTCAAACTTCTAGCGTTTTCCTCATTCATTTGTTGTTTGTTAGACCAATGATTTCTTGGTTAGGTATCGAATTGACTCTTATGATATTTGAAGTATCCTTGAACATAGAATGGTATTCTAAACTATGAGTTAACTGAAATGGTATTCGATATATATTATTTTGCATTCGACATGCATTTGAAATAAATATTTAAGGCAATCGATATATATTGAGTTTGACATATTGCATATGATCTAATACGACTATGTATTATTATCCTTTTAGTTGTTTATTATTATATATATATATATATATATATATATATATATATATATATATATATATATATGTTTTAATATTATGTCAATGTGAATTTATATTCTACATTTTGTACTTTGGAAACTGACCATCAATTTAAAAGTATGCTAATATATATATATATTAGATTTAAATTGATTGGATTTTAAATGAAATGAATTTATATCATTCTTGATAAAGGATGATTATTGAATTATTTTCTTAATTTTAAAAAAATAAATAAGACATTTTATTATGTCAAAGTATTATCTTTTACGAACTTTAAGTTCACAAATATTTGATGGATATTTATGTTGGAAAACTATATATATTTGTCAATGATTTAAAAGTGTACTTTGGTGTTTTTTAAAATCTTCTTGAGGCTAGAAAAATAACTTGTATGGTAAAGTTTTTAATTCTTGTACTTTGTTATCCTATTGTGTTGATTTTATTTGGGACTTAGTCATGCATGATATGATATTACATTGGAGGTTTTTTTGAAATTTAAATGGATATGTCATGTGTGAGATGTGCTTATTATTGGTTATGTTAATATGCATGATGGATAGCCTGTGTAATTGTCAATAAGTTATGTTATTGTATGTAGGAAGAGTGGCTTGTGATAGGGGCCGAAAATCTAAGAGGTAACCAAGGTAACCTAATGGAAGTTGATAATTTAGTGAAAACATCAATTCAATATACTAGGGGTTGGGTAGTGTTCATTATTAATTCAGATAATTGATTGCCTTGCCTTATACCATAGTGCTTGTATAGATTAAGGGTAGGTTGAGATGGTCTGGAATGGCATGATCGTCTACTTTGTCATCTTGAAAGGTAGTTTGATTCCACATGAGTTTTTTTAGGGGCCAGTAATCGAAAGAGATTGCCAGGGTAACTCGGTATGAGGGTCGATTGTCTAAGAAGATTCACTAGGGTAACCTAAATTAACTATGTGATGACATACTTAACCTAATACATGTTATGTGGTCTCTTCTGTAGAGTTACCATTTGTTTTAATGTTGCCTCTGGGAGCTTTGTTTGTATTTATTTGATATAGACATTGTTGTGTGTACGTCAAGCCAAGTGATGTTATGTTTTATCTTCATGTTTGTTTGTCTGTATGGACCTGATATTATCTCCTAGCATGAGGGGTGGAATTATGAGTACCACATGGCTGGGAGGAATGTGCTCTATCCTTCATTGGGTCCCCTTTAAGTACGTGATGATATTATTCTTATGACAGGTTCCTGATTTTACATTGTTCATGGAGTTGGATGTTGAGTGTGCTCATGCACAAGGTTGATAGATGTGTTATGATCATCATCTATATTATATATATTCTTGATGTGTATATGAGACCATATTGTGATGTTATTATGATGTAACAAGATTTGTCACAATCTTGCTTGATGTAATTAGAATATGTAACTTAAATTCATTATGAGTATGTAATTGGATTGTTCATCATTGATGTGATTTATCCTTATGTTTTATGGTTTTGGATTAATGATGAGATGTTCTTACTTGTGTATATTTAAGTAGCCTTGTCACAAAACCCTAAGAACATATGTGTAGATGTTTAATTTTTAATCGTGTTGTAATCTAATGTCTTTAAAAAAATAATTGTTCATTTATTTAGCTACTTTGTGTGTTTTTCTCTGGGTTCCATGGCAGGGCGTTACAACTTGGTATCAATGCACAAGGTTCTAACACTGGGTACTTTGGTTCTTGTCATCCCATTAGGTTGTCATATATGTTAGACTCTGTAGTGTGTGTTTCCTATTATCTTTTGCGTCTTGAAATTGAGACTTGTCTTTGGTTTTGTGTAGGATCATGCTAGATGTTGGGGTCGAGGTCAATGCTGAGGTGGTGGCCGTATGGCTAATTGCCAGGATACTCCTCCTTAGAGCTCCCATGAGAGTGATTGTGAGGAACAATAGGGTTCTCTAAATAATCGGGAAAGCGGGGGTCAGAATCTAGAACATTTACGTCCCTTGCTCAAGGAGCTTCCTACCCGTTTTGACCCTAGTCAAGTGGGTAACCAATAGGTGGTTATGGAAAGAAGAATTTGGATTACCTATAAGAGAAGAAGAAAAACCAATTCAGGGAATCTTGTGATTTATAAGAGTGAACCTATAACAACTAAGAAAGCTCATAGTCCAACTCCCGGATATAGACTTATTCCTTTCTCTGAGTATAGTGATCAGGAGGAACCTATCATAGGTAGTGACAATGATTCCTAATAATTTTCATGTTGAACCTATCACAAGAAGTGATAGCTGCTTCATAAACAATTTTTCTTGTTATCATGTAGCTTTTAGCTAGAGGGGATTTATTTCGGATGCGAGAGTTATACCATTACCATTTGTAGGCTTGCAGGAGTAAGCCTTTTCCTAGGGAGGAGGATGTAGTGTCCCTCCAGTTGCTATTGTTTGTTTTAGTTTGTTTATGTTCAATTGCTAGTCATTTTCGCTATTTTTGGATATTATGAAAAGTTCCTGATTTTACATTGTTCATGGAGTTGGACACTGAGAACACTCATGAACAACGTTGATAGATGTGTTATGATCATCATCTATATTATATATATTCCTGATGTGTATATGAGACCATATTGTGATGTTATTATGATGTAACGAGATTTATCACAATCTCGTTTGATGTAATTAGAATATGTAACTTAACTTCATTATGAGTATGTAATTGGATTTTTCATCATTGATGTGATTTATCCTTATGTTTTATGTTTTTTGGATTAATGATGAGATGTTCTTACTTATGTATGTTTAAGTAGTGTGACAATGTTTAGGTAGTGTTGTCACGAAACCCTAAGAATGTATGTGTAGATGTTTACTTTGTACTCGTGTTGTAATAAAATGGCTTTTAAAAAGAAATTGTTTAGTTATTTAGCTACTTTGTGTGTTGTTCTCTAGGTTCCATGGTGAGGCGTTACAATAACTATTCCTTTAATAATATTTTTCATGAGAATATTAGAATTAAAGTTTTTCTGGTCTAATTTAAATGGTCATGATTAGAGAGGGTATGAATAAAGAATGCTAATTGAATAAAAATATTGTTTTAGAAGAGTTCTAGGAAATTCAAAATTTTGAAGATATTTTCTTAAGATCAAAACTTAAGGGAATCATGGTTGAAGGAGGAAGATATGGAAATTTATTTTACATTTTGTTAATAAAGGTATGTAGTAATTTTATTTACTTTCATCCATGAATGACAAGATGGTCATGCATTAGTTAGTGAGAAGGACATTCAGTATAAAGTGGTGAAATTTTATAGGATATGTTAAGTTGGGAGGAAGACTTATGGGAAGTGGATGTTCCTCCCATTCATAGCCATTATCTAATTCTAGTTTTATAGGACAATGATGAAAGGTTGGTGTCTCTCTTCATAATGGATGGGATTCATTTTATATATTTTATACAAAAGGCGAAAATATTCCTAGTTATATATTTCTTTTTTTTTTTAATGAGGATGGGATTTATTAGGTGAATAAGTTTGGTTCGGAATTGAGGGAGCTTGTAAAAGTAAGAGAATATTGAAAAAAATGAACAATAATTTAATTTCTCTAATCCCAAAAGGGTTGTCACTCGATTCCTTTGCTAACCTATGGCCCATCTATCTCTACATCACAATTGATAAAATTATCTCTCAAGATATTAATTATAGGGTAAGGGAAATTATTCCACTTTTGATATCAATTGAGTAGGGTGGCTTTCATCCTAGCAAAGATATCACAAAATTATTAATTTTGTTCATGAAGTTTTCCATACTATTTGTGATCTCCTAAAATGTTATGTTCCTAACGTGAGATGCTAAATAAATAATGATGCAATAACAATAAATAACACAAAGAGGACACCTCAATGATTAGCCTAAGGAATTGATAAAATGAAAGCAAGATGAAATAGATTGAGCTTGATTATACCTTCATGTTGCTTCTTCCTTGGTTTTCCCTTTATATTTGGATGTCTTGTGTTATCCTTGGATGGCTATGGAGTTAAATGGATGCAAGATGCAAGATGGATTGATGAAAAATGCTATGGAGATGCTAAAATGCTGCAAATGACAATTTGGCAAGAGTTTGGTAGCAAAAATACTTGATATGTTTTTGAGACAAATGAGGCGGTATTTATAGGATAATTTGAATTATGTAGAGAATTTAATGGTTGAGATTGATACAATAAAGCCAAAATGAAGGGCTATGGTGAGTTGAGGACTCACAAGCCCTCACATCTTGACATATGGAATGTGAGATGGCCTAGGGTGGGATGATGTGGAAATGAGGTGGAAGAGAGGTACATTATGTGGATGAAGGACAAGTACCTTGTAGGTACCTTGGGGGATGAGAATATTTCCTCAAAAAAGAACTTCTTGTCCCCAAATGAGCATGAAAGAGACATTTGAGGAATTTTAGAATTCCTCAAAAATATCCATGAGAAAAAGGGAAGTGGTTGGAGAAATAAATATGAATTAAAAATTCACATTCTTAGGAGAGTCTATTGGATAAGAGAGGGTTTCCAAAAAGTTGGGGATTTGTCACATGTGGGTGATGTGACAAGTCAAAGGTTCTAGAAGTCCTTGGCACATGTAAAGTGAAAAGTCAATTCTTCTAGAACTTGTATGGGGATAGAGTAGACCTTGGAAAGATAAAAGTGAATTAAAAATTCACATGAGGAAGAGGGGAGCCTTGGGTGAATAAATGTGAATTAAAAATTCACATGGGAAAGAGAGTCAAAGCCAAGAAAGGCAAGTGGAAAGGTTGACCAAAAAAGGTATGCCTAATGTGGCTAATGATTTTGATTAAGGTTGTGCAAACACAAGATTATGATAATTAATGGGATATTAGAGGCAAGTGGGAGATTATGGAGGATATGACACTAACCTTGATTAAGTGGTGCACATCCTAATCATAGATTAATTAATTTGAACTGGATTAAAAGAGGATTATGGAGAATGTGACAAGGAGAGAGAAAAAAAGGGATTAAAAATTGGTTTTAATCCAAATAGGTCAAATGACTAAATTAAATAAATTGTCCTATTTATTTAATTTAGAGAAGAAAAGGTGCAAGGTAAAGTATTCAATTATTGAAGTACATACTTTAGGAACCTTAGGCAGAAAATGAAATAATGATTAAATAAATTATTTAATTACTATTAATGAAATAGATGAATAGAGTAGATGATTTTGATCATATGGAAGTGATCAAATTTAGATCTCTACATTTTTCCCCTTTTCAAAGCACCATTAGAATAACCGTGCTTCAAAGAAAAGAAAATGCATATGAATATATAGAGGAAGTAACCAGAAGATGATGCCCCAACGTGGAGAGGAGGACCCGAGCTGTCTAATTAGTGGGGGAATGGATGAAGATGCTCCAATCCTGCAAGGGAATGACTATGGTAGGGAAAATGGATAAATGTGAAGGGTATGCCCCCTCAAGAGGGCGACGGGGGAAAAGAGAGGGGTCTTGGGTGACCTCTCGATAGGAAAAAAAAAAGGGTATGGTTAGAAAGAGAGTGAAATATTAGGCAAGTTTTTCTTTTGAACGAAGTCAAATAGACAAACGGTTTGCGAATGGCGGCCCCAGGAAGGAAAGGTATTAGTTCGAGGAAAAAAAGGTAAATAAGAAGTAAACAAATACCCCTTAAAAAGGGAGGGAAAAGAGAGGGGTCCCGTATGACCTCTCGATAGGAAGAAATGGAGGGTATGGTTGGAAATAGCACAAAAAATAAGCAAGTTTTCCTTTTGAATGAAGTCAATCCGATGCACGGTTTACAAATGGTAGCCCCGAGAAGGAAAAAAAAAAATGGGTTGGAAGCCTGCAGAGGGGCAGGTTTGCCCCATTGCATAAGGGTGGGTCCACTCCAAAAAAAGGGTGGATCCACCCCGAAAAAGGGCGGGTCTACCCCGGCATAGGATGAATCCACCCCAGGATCAGGTGGGTCCACCCTGGCACAAGGAAAATCCAACCCAGAGCTAGGCGGGTCTGCCCCGGAACAAGGCAAATCCACCCCGAGGCCGAGTGAGTCCGCCTCGGGGCCGGGTGGGTCCACCTCGACACATGGTGAATCCACCGCGGGGCTGGGCGAGTCTGCCCTGATGTGGGGTGGGTCAGCCTCGGGGCTTGGCGGATCCGCCTTGACATAGGGCGGGTCTACCTCGTAGCCGAGGGTGGGTCTGCCCTAGTGTAGGCCAGGAGATTGATGAAGGAGGAAGGGATGGGGGAAATGATGAGAGATGAGATGATGAAAGGGGATATGAAGATGACGATGTAAAGTGATGGATAAGAAATGATGATAAGTGATGGGAGGTAAAGGTGAGCACAAATGGATTCGAGGACAAATATGATGTTATTCTAGTCAAGCTACAAGCCAGGTTGGGCGGATGGTTGATGCAGTATTGTGGATGAGGGAATGATATATCCCAGAACAACACAAGGATAGGGAAGGATACATCCTGATGAGGATGAGGATGAGTGTTGTTAACAAGGGAAGGATACATCCCAAGATAACACCAAAGGATAGGGAAGGATTCATCCTAATGAGAGTATTGTTGATGAGGGAAGGATACATCCCAAAAAAACACAAGGATAGAGAAGGATACATCCCACAAATTCTAATGATGATGATGACGATTGGATCAAGGCTGGTAGCAAGGCTAAGACTAGGAGTGTGATTAGATTATTTGAATGAATGAGGATGGGGGAGATATGCAAGATGATGAAATGGAAAATGAAATGCAATCCTAATGAATTTTTCCATCCTTAGAGCACTAATTTTTGCTATAGCATAAGACACCAAGCGCTAAGGTATGAAGAACCAAGGTGAATTAGTGTCCAATGCATAGAAAAAACACAACAAAGAAGAAGGCTATTCCAACACCCCAAAGTCACGAAGACATTGGTCGAGCTAGGTATTGGATAACCACAAGCACAAAAGGATGTCCCAACATAACACAAGACCACAAGGGTCTTGGTGGGTACTACATGGGGCAACCAAGAAGACAAAAACATAAAAAAGATCAAGATATGCCCCTATGTTTACTAGTCAAAGCACACCATGATATGATAGATCAAGGCGACCATGATAAGTGATGATAGGGAGCTCAAATGATAAACAAAAGCCAAATGCATCAAAAGATCACAATCAATTTCAAGCGTCCTTCGCTATAGGATCAAAGAGATGTATGGGGTTGATGCAATCTGTTAGGAAGGATACATCCTATTGAGAAAAAAGATGGAGGATAGATTGGTTGATTGACATGACACAAGATATCTGAAATCAATTGAACCTCATGAGACTAATGACCTTTGTTTGTAAGCACCATCTAGGATAGGGAAATTCTTGATGACATGACAAAATGATGAGACATAAGGCAACAAGAAGAAAAAATGATGAGCCGACAAAACATACACACCCTAAAGACCTAGGGGCTCAAGGATTGATCAAAGATCAACCTTGCCTACATGAAAACACAAAGCCCTCATAGTTCGATAAAAGACTAGGGATAAAAGAAAAAAGAGGAAAATGACCAATGGTGGATGGTGAAAGGCATGAAATATACCTTAGGAGCAGACAAAATGATTTAGCCTTGCCTACATGAAAGCACAAGGGAAACATAGTTCAACATAAGGTCAAAGAAAGATGATGGAAGATGACAATACAAACAAAATATAGAACCCCAAGGGCAGATCAAATGATCGACCTTGCCTACTTGAAAGTGCAAGGGCAACATAGTTCGACAAGAGATCGATGACAAACAATGGATAAGGTATGATGAGATGACTAGGATAAATGGATACAAGGATGGAGAAGATATGATGAGCTAGGATAGGCCGTGTGGATGGGATGGTGGATATGGGTAGGATGTGGGTTATGCGAAACTCAGGAATGGGATATTGATCTAGATTATTAGAAGATGAATTGGGAGGGTGAGAGGATGGATGGATGAGGGATGAAAATATGAGAAAGATGTGGGAAATTGATAAGAATGATGCGAGGGAGCTAGCAAGGCTTTGGATTTCATGGGGATAGCCTATAGCTAGATACCAATGACAAGGGATTATGAGATAGGAGAAAAATAGAAGTGTAAATAGATGGATGGATAAAGATGGGGAGATAGAAAGATGCTAGTATAGGTGGATAGAGGGATACAAAATTGGAAGAGTCTAAAGGTCTAGTGGATGAGAGTATAGAAAGATAAGGATTTGGTAGATGGAAGGGATTACGAGATGGATAAATGGATGGGGAGGTAAGGATGAGAAGGATGGGGAGACGGAGAGGATAATCTAGAGGGATGGATGGACAATGTCACCAAGGACTCTATCACAAATAAGGAGATGCCCCCAATCTAGAAGTGTCATGTAGGATGAGGCAAGAGGGATAGAAGGATGGGTGGATAAGGGAGTGAGATGGGAAATTGAAGATAGATAGAGGTGGATAGGATGCAGGGACAATGGGAGATAGAGGTGTTGGGTCTCAAAAACACAGGTTTGAACCACTAGAGGTTGCCAAGCTCTCACAACGCTTTTGGCCAACGTACAAGGCCAATTGATGCAATTGTACCTTCTTCTCTTTAGGTTCTACTAGACCAAGGCGGGTGAACCTAATGAATTATGCAGATTGAAATGGTGTTTCCTGATGCAACAATCTACCCACAATGGCAAAGGTGGTGGATAGATGAAAATCTCTACAACTACTCCTACTCCTACTACAAATGAAAGGTTTTGAAAGAATTGTTTGATATGAAATTTTATCTCTGGGTTGAGGCAGATCAGTGCCTTCTATCCACATGGGCAACAGAGTCATAAATAGAGAATGATATGTGTTTTCCCTCTCTGATCTAATTCTAGTTGTTAGGCACTCTGAAAATGAAATCTAATGACTGGCACACAACTTCATTTATTTATGTCTTGCATTAATGGTGTTGGAAAGTTTCTTGTCCTAGTTCTTCTTTAACCACCCAAAAGAAATCCTAAAATTATAGTGACTTACTTGAAGGGATTTAATTCCGACTTGCAGACACCAACAAAAAAAATCACACAAAATGGGAATTCATCTTGATAAATCAAAGATTATACTTGATATAATTATTTAAATAACTAAAGGATCTCAAGTTGGAGAGAACCAGATAAAAGAATAAAAAGTACTGCAACTCAACAACTGAAATAGGAAGGTTTTCACTAGTTAAAAAAAAAAAAACATTAATCTCCATTGCTGTGTTTCCAGAAAGATTTTTTATTGTTTACACTCCTAGTCAGAAAAAATTGACTCCCTCTAACCGCTGAATTTCATCTCTCTCTACAATTGATTTTCAAAATATTTATACAAAATACCTCAAGGGTCGTGACCGTTGATATTACAGTTACAACCATTTACATTTTCATGTTTATAGCCACTCACATTTTGACAGAGATCAAAAATATTTAATTATGCTGCCTCTCGGCAAATCAAAATATTTCACACAATAGTTATGCCTTCGCTTTAATCTAATATTCTGGAAGCCCTTGATTTTTCTTTGATATTTCAATTGCTTCGTACATTTATTTCCCTTACCGCTCTTGACTTTGATGGGCCCCACCAGTGACTGTCATGGTTATGTCGATTGTTTACCGCGCTACCGCGGTCACCATGTGAACCGGTGGTGATACTGTGGTAACCGCTACCTTTGACTATCGCTGACCATTGTTTACCTTCGTCGATGTTGCTTGTTGACCGCTACGTGTTCACTAACCACTACCACGGCCACCGCGGTCTACGTTTAGACCCTTAGCAGTAGTGCAATATCCGTTTACTAACCATTGACTATCACCTTGCTTCGTTGGTTGCTTGTTTACCACACTACCACAATCATTGGCTTAACTGCCAGCGGTACCACGGTAGCCACTTTGTTGTTTACCGCCCATTCATCTGACTGTCTTCATTGACTATTGACCACTACTATGGCCAACACGGTCTATGCTTAGACCGTGTGCGGTAGTGTGGTAGACATATAACGCTAGCCTGCTAACCACCACCGCCATACCACAAGCCCCTTTGTGGGAGGCCGCGGTAAAGCAGTAAAGGCTTAGAATTTAAATACTAAGGTAGCGGTAAAGGATGTAAGCACATTTTAAAAGGTAGTGAAGATTTTTATATGAAAAGATATGAAAATGATGGGTTTAAATAAGAATAAAACCTTAGGTTTTTATGGACATTTATGGAATTTTGTGGGAAAACCTTAGGGTTTTATATGGAATTTTTGGGTTCTAACAAGAGGGAGGTGGATAAGGATGCATGGACAATGATAGTGTATAGATGAGGGGAATATATGCCAATAGATGTCAAAGAATGTACATAGGTTTGTCCCTATCTTCATCAAGATCACAAGGAAGATGGAGGGACTGGGATAAATGGGATAGGATGCGAAAGATTGATAGATGTAGGAAATGAAGGAAAGAAATGCATAAGTGGAAGTTGCCCCCAGTCGTGGAAGGAGACTAGATGGGGGAGTTACACATGATGCTTGTTTGCTAGGTTTTCTTCATGGTACTTATCCAAGGCACTTGTTTGCCAATTTTTCACCATTGAATGAATGATTTTCTTTATACTATTTTTTTTTGTATTTTTCTGATTTTTTCTCTCTTTTTTCTTTTTTTTTGAATTTTTGGACTAGGATGTGGACGAAGATGGATAAAGATAGGGATATGGTGATAGGGAGATTGATTCATGCTCTGGGTCTTGCTTGGAAGACCTCTAGGGTGTCTCACTCCACCACTTGCAACCTATAGGACCTTTTCCTTCTTAGGATCCCTGGTTCTCCTTGCCAACCCACCTATCAACATAGCTCTTCCTACCAAGTCAACCTTGGTGCAATCTTGAAACATTAGCCTTAGCCCTTAATCCACCCTAAAGACTACTAATCCTCCAACTCTTGAATTTTAGCTTTACAGGGGTGTGGAGGTGCTTCTAAAGTATTCAATCCATCCTACTAAGGGTTTTGAGGGTTCACCTAGCTCCATCTGCAAGTCACTCTCACAAAATCCCACTATTAGGCCTAAAAGGCTACTAGCCCTATTAGCCCTATGAGCCCTATTAGGTCTCCTTCTTTGAGAAATCAGGTTTGTTCTCCAAGTCTTTCCAAAGAACACCCCAATCTTTCCTTGGGATTTCTGGTTCATACGCCCACCTCTCAAGGATTTTTGGGGTTTTGGCTCTCAAATGTTTGTACAAAGCCCTAATCTGAAAATGGGCAACACTAGGCCTTTTTGAGCCCTTTCCTGACTTTAATACAGACTTTTAAGTCCTTCACTCACTAGATGGATTGATGGAGTTCCCTTCTCCTTACTATGTCTTGGCAAGACTCATACCCACCCTCTCCAAAATGTAATTTTTCAGGAAATTGATACCGCCGCAAATCAAGTGCTCTGCACTATGGTCTTCCCTAGCCGACCACTTCTTGGCTCGCCTAGGACAAGACTTCCACAGTCACTCCCGTGTTTTCAAAATCTCTAATCTCTACCATATTTACATCCATGGAGTCTAGTCACTGATCCCAAAGGGTCGTACAATTAGTATAGTGGGAAAGTGATCTAACACTCCATTCTTCAAAAACTGCCTGGTTCATACCAGCAATAGTATGGAAACCAAAATAATTACACACAATGCTTGAAAATGAACAAACTAAGAATATAATGCCACACAATGCTTGAAGAACAACTACTCTACATCCTACACAAGTTACAGTGTCCCATTCAATCCATTAAAACATCACTTCAATGCAAAAACCAGAAATTCACACACAATCACCACTATTTTCTCTTTAATTCAAAAACTTAGACAAACTCAAATGCTTCCCGCTTGACTCCCATGCTGAGGCCACCCCTAAATAGGTCACCAAATCAGTTATGCTCTTCTTGGGCTCTCCTTGGCCACTTGTAGCTCCAACTGAGCAACATTTTCAAAAATTGAGCAAGAATCCTCAAAGTTCAAACCTCATTTTGAGTTAGACCTTATGACATCTATTCTATGGTCAAAATGACCT
This sequence comes from Sequoiadendron giganteum, assembly GCA_007115665.2. Lineage (NCBI taxonomy): Eukaryota > Viridiplantae > Streptophyta > Pinopsida > Cupressales > Cupressaceae > Sequoiadendron > Sequoiadendron giganteum. The sequence goes on from CM021100.1 coordinate 594,096,535, forward strand.
TCATCAGGACAAATCATAAAAAAAATGACACAAAAATGAACTAAAAGAGGTTGCTTAGTTTTCCTAGACAAAGTTGTCCTAAACATCCTTCTAAACAACCTATGGCAACCAATAGGTGCTCTTGGACCATTCTCCCCCCCTCTACACAAACACTAAGGAATGTGGGGAGAGAGCAGAGACAAATCAATGCCATTCTTCTTGAACTGAGCTTTGTCCACCCATGTAGCCTTAGAATTTGGTTTGTCTTTCCACTGGATGAGATGTTCCATGTACACCTTATGCCTAGTAGAATTCTTCACTTTGGATTGCAAGATCCTCTCTACTTGTAGCTTGTCCTTAGGTGGTAAGACTACATTACTTACATCTTCTAAGACATTTGAACTATTCTGATCCATATTAGTGACTGGTCCTTTATACCTGATCAAGTCAGCCACATTAAACACTGGTGAAATACTTAAGTCTGCAAGAAGCTCCACCTTGTAAGCATTCTTCCCATACTTAGCTAACACTTTGCATGGTCCCACTCTCTTCATCTACAACTTAGTTGGCAATCCTTTCTACAATCTAGATTTTTTAAGATGGACCATGACATAGTCCCCTACTGCAAATTGGAGATCTTTCCTAGACATATCCACCTTAGCTTGCAACTTGTGAGTAGCCTTTGTGATTGTCTTCTTTACTTTCTCCCGAATGTCCTTCATGGTCTGAGTGAAATCCTCTACATGTCCACTTATATGCTCCATATCTCCTAGATCTCTGAGCTCACACACACCTCTTGGTGCATACCATATACTATCTCAAAAGGACTTCTGTCTATGGTTCGGTTCACACTGTCATTGTAGGCATATTCAGCTTGTGATATGACCAAGTCCCATGTTTGTCCATACTCCTTGGTTAGGCATATTAGAAGGTTACCTAACACTCTATTAATCACCTCAATTTTTCCATTGGTCTGAGGATGGTAAGCTGATCCAAATGACAAGTTAATACCTAATCTGCTCCATAGGGTTTTCCAAAAATGACTCATAAACTTCACATCCTAGTCTAAGACAATGCTCAATGGAAATCCATGGATCCTCACAATCTCCTTGAAGAAAAGATGAGCAATATAACTAGCATCATGGGTGGTCTTGCAAGGAACAAAGTGACTCATTTTACTAAACCTATCTACCACCACATAAACACTATCAAACCCTGTCTTAGTTTTAGGGAGTCCTACCACAAAGTCCATGCTAATGCATTCCCAAGGTCTTTTGAGGATAGGTAGAGGTTGATACAAATCGAAATTTCTAGCTCCCCCCTTGTCTTTCATACAAACTACACACTACTCCACATACCTTCTGATATCCCTTGGTAACTTAGGCCAATAATAGAACCTCTGCACTAATTCCAATGTATTGTTGATACCAAAATGAACACTAAGACTACCATTGTGATTCTCCTAGATGAGATTCTCTCTCATTGAACCTTTGGGAACACACAACTGATTCCCCTTGAACAAAAGTCCACTTTCCAATGTATATTCTGAGAATTGACTAAGAAAGTGATTCTCAAAATCAGAACATACCTTATAAGCTTCAGAGAAGTCTTCATCTTCTCCATAGAGATCCTTGAAACTTTCTATTCCAATGATTTTGAATTGAATCTCCTACACTATCAGCAACCTCCTACTTAGTGCATCTGCCACCTTGTTCAACTATCCCTTCTTGTGTTTGATGGTAAAGGTGAAGGCTTGGAGGTACTCCATCCATTTCAAGTGTCTATTACTCAATTTTTCTTGTGTGTTGATGTAGCTAAGTTCCTAGTTATCTATAAACACTACAAACTCTTTAGGTAGGAGATAATGTCTCCACTTCCTAAGAGACTGTACTAGAGCATATAGTTCTAGGTCATAGGTAGAATACTTCTTCTTAGCTTCATTGAGATTTTCACTAAAGAAAGCTATAGGCCTGCCTTCTTGGCTTAGTACTCCTCCTACTACAATTCCACTGGTATCACATTCCACAATGAATAGCTTATCAAAACTAGGTAACAAGAGGATGGGTTGAGTTGCCACTTCTTATTTCAATTTCTCAAAACCCTTCTCTGCTTCATGATTCCATTTAAACTTAGTCTTTAGGCCACCTTTGATAGTATCAAGCACTGCTGCAAAAATGCCACTAAAGTTCCTTATAAACCTCCTATAAAACTGAGCTAACCCATGAAAAATCCTTACCTCTGTCCCGGTGGTTGGTGTAGGCCAATTTAGGATAGCTTCCACCTTGCTTGGGTCCATCTTAAATGATCCTTGGGATACTACAAACCCCAAATGCACAAGCTCTTGTTTGAAGAACTCACACTTTTCTAGGTTGATGGCTAGCCTCTCCTCCTACAACCTTTGAAGAACCATCTCCACATGCTTTGAGTGTTCCTCTAATGTCTTACTAAAGATGGGGCATTTGATAGGCCAAATGGCATCACTCTCCACTCATACAACCCATCAGTTGTCTTAAAAGTTGTCTTCCACTCATCCCCATCTTTGATTCTAATGTGGTGGTATCCACTCTTGAGATCTAACTTAGTGAAGTATTGTGCCCCTCCAAGACAATCCATCAAATCCTCAATCCTAGGAATAGGGAACATATATCTTATTGTAATCCTATTTATACCCCTAGAGTAAGTGCATAGTCTCCACTTACCACCTTTCTTGGTTGTTAATACCACTGGTACTACACACAGACTGATGCTCTTCCTAATTAGTCCTTGGTCTAATATCTCCTGCACTTGCCTAGCCACTTCTAGGTTCTACTTTGGTGTGAGCTTGTAAGCTGCTTTTTTTGGCAATGAAGCCCCTGGTATGAAGTCAATCTGATGACTAATGGCTCTCTTTGGAGGTAATGTTGCTGGTGTTCCATTGCTGACTATGTCCTTGAATTTCACAAGCAACTTCTAGATTGCTTCGGGTATAATTGTCTTCTTGGTCTTGTCTTCTTCCTTGGGTTGCACCATAACAACATATCCTTCACCTCCTTGTTGTAGAGTGTTGATAAACTCCTTTCCAGTGCTTAACAAGACACTAATGATCTTTGAATATCCTTATTCTTCCTCCAACAGTGACTGTAATTTGAATGTTTTACCATCCTTCTTGAATGAGATGGTGTTCTTCTTTCCATCATAGATGGATCCTCTTTCATATTGCCATGGCCTACCCAATAGAATATGGCATGCATCCATAGGAAACACATCACAAATCAGTTTGTATTTGTACCCTCCAATGGAGAACTCCACTGTTGTCTATTCATTCACAAGAACACTCTGCCTTTTATTCAGCCATGTCACCTTGTAAGGATTGGTGTGGGGTACCTTCTCCAACTTTAGCTTTCTCACTACTTCCTCTGAGATAATGTTATCAGTAGACCCTGAATCCACTATAACCTTGCACACCTTCCCAAGTATTTTTCATCTCACCCTGAATAAGGCTCTCCTTTGCTTTGGCTCTTCCTTGACTAGTTGTCTAATTAGAACCCTTCTAAACATCAAGTTCTCCCCCATTTATGACTCAATATGATTAACCTCTGGTGACTTGAAACTTATAATGTCTTCTTGAGCATATGCTACTCTCTTTTCTGTATTTGAAGAAGATGATTTCTTTGGGAACCTATAAGCTGGATGTCCTACTTGACCACAGTTGTAACACTTCATGTTAGCAAAGTAAGAGTTACTTCTTCCTATACCTCTTCCTCTGTTAGAACCTCCTTGAGATCCTCTACCTCTTCCATAGCCACCTCTAAAAGTTATTTCACTTCCATGCTTTGTGAGTTTAGACTCTCTCCGATTTCTTTGTTTTTTCCCTCTACCTTGGTATCCACCTCTATGTCCTCTTTGATCTCTGCCTTTCCATCTACTCTTAGAAGCTTGATCTTGTTTCCTCTTCCTTCTCTATTCAATCTTTATAGCCAACTGATAAAATTGGTGCACTGTTTTGGGACTGAGAAGAGTCATCTCCTCTTGTATGTTCCACTTCAAACCGTTAAGGTACCTATCCACCTTAAGACTTTCATCCTCTGAAAAATTAGACCTCATGCAAAGTTTTTGAAACTCCTATGTGTAGGAATTCACATCTTGGTCTCTTTGTCTCAAGCTCTATCTTTTCTTATGCAAGTGAATTTCATAATCATCTGGCATGTATGCTTCTCTCACTTTGGCAACCATTCCCTTCCAAGTGGAAATAGGTTTCTTTCCTCCCTTTTCTCTCCTTGTCTGAATGAACTTCCACCATGTCAAGGCAGAACCTCTTAATCTTGATTTGGCCACCTTTACCTTTTGTGCTTCAATGACTCCATCACACTCAAAATGGTTTTCCATTCCCTCTATCCAATCCATGACTAGATCAACTTCCAATTTCCCACTAAATAGTGGTATGCCTTCAAGTGCTTTTCCACTCATAGCCTTTAGTGCCTTCAAGAAAGGCTCTTCTTGCAAAACAGGGTCAGGTTTAGGGATCTTGTCTTCCTTTTCAACCTCTTCACTCTTGGGTACCCTTTCTTCCAACTTATCACTGACCTCATCGATCTTGGTCTGCACATTATTCATTGCTTGCTCATGTTGGGCTATTCTTTCCCTCAGCTGCCTATTTTCTTCCTCCTGATCTTCGACCTTCTTGGCCAATTCTATGTTTGTCACCATGATTGTAGAACCAATAGAATCAAGCTCTGACATACAATATTCTATACCAAATATTTTGTTGCTTTGATACTAATCTGATAGGGAGATTGGATGAATCAATCAATGATTCATGCTCTGGGTCTTGCTTGGAAGAACTCTAGGGTGTCTCACTCCACCAATTGCAACCTATAGGACCTTTTCCTCTTTAGGATCCATTGGTTCTCCTTGCCAACCCACCTATCAACATAGCTCTTCGTACCAGGTCAACCTTGGTGCAATCTTGAAACACTAGCCTTAGCCATTAATCCACCCTAAAGGCTACTAATCCTCCAACTCTTAAATTTTAGCTTTAGAGGGGTGTGGAGGTGATTCTAAAGTCTTCAATCCATCCTACTAAGGGTGTTGAGGGTTCACCTAGCTCCATTTGCAAGTCGCTCTCACAAAATCCCACTATTAGGCCTAAAAGGCTACTAGCCCTATTTTCCCTATTAGGTCTCCTTCTCTGAGAAATCAGGTTTGTTCTCCAAGTCTTTCCAAAGAACAACCCAATCTTTCCTTGGGATTCTTGGTTCATATGCCCACCTCTCAAGGATTTTTGGGGTTTTGGCTCTCAAATGTCCATACAAAGCCCTAATTTGAAAATGGGCAACACTAGGCCTTTTTGAGCCCTCTCCTGACTTTACTGCAAACTGTTAAGTCCTTCCCTCACCAAATGGATTGATGGAGTTCCCTTCTACTTACTATTTCTTGGCAAGACTCATACCCGCCCTCTCCAAAATGTAGTTTGTCAAGAAATTGACACCCCTACAAATCAAGTGCTCTGCACTATGGTCTTCCCTAGCCGGCCACTTCTTGGCTCACCTAGGACAAGACTTCCACAATCACTCCTATGTTTTCAAAATCTCTAATCTCTACCATATTTACATCCATGGAGTCGATTCACTGATCCCAAAGGGCCATACAATTAGTATGGTGGGAAAGTGATCTAACACTCCATTCTTCAAAAACTGCCTGGTTCAAACCAACAACAGTATGGAAACCAAAATAATTACACAAAATTCTATAAAATGAACAAACTAAAAATATAATGCCACAAAATGCTCGAATAACAACTACTCTACATCCTACACAAGTTACAGTGTCCCATTCAATCCATTAAAACATCACTTCAATGCAAAAACCAGAAATTTACACACAATCACCACTGTTTTCTCTTTAAATCAAAATCTTAGACAAACTCAAATGCTTCCCCCCTGACTCCCATGCTGAGGCCACCCCTAAATAGGTCACCAAATTAGTTATGCTCTTCCTTGGGCTCTCCTTGGACGCTTGTAGCTCCAACTGAGCAACATTTTCAAAAATTGAGCAAGAATCCTCAAAGTTCAAACCTCATTTTGAGTTAGAACCTTATGACATCTATTATATGGTCAACATGACCTTCATCAGGCCAAATCATAAAAAAAATGACACACAAATGAACTAAAAGAGGTTTCTTAGTTGTCCTAAACATCCTTCTAAACAACCTATGGCAACTTATGGGTGCTCCTGCACCATATGGATATGCGGATTTAGAGGATAGTTGATAAGGAGATGGAGGAAGGACTCAAGAATTAAGTTCCATATGAGGTAATAAGAGCCCATGTTGGAAGCAACTGTTTGGATGTTGGTACAACCTTATTAGCAAGGATGGATTATGCAAGAGGATGAATTAACGAGATATGACAGGGGAGATATGGGGGATAGTGGATGGGATACTGGAAGGTGTATGGATGGAATGATGGAGTGGATGTGTGATGGGGGAAGGTGTTTAGGAACAACATTGGCACATGTGGTGGATGTGAAATGAGAGGAGGGTTGATAGTTGAAAGTGGCAATAATGGACGCATTGGGATAGTGAATTTTGGGACATAAGGAACCAAAACATATTTAGGAGATCTAGAGGATGTGAATTATGAGCTTTGAGAATAGTGACTTTGGATGTCGTCATGGATTTTTCGTTTGAAGGCATTGTATCTTTTTTCTTTGGGATCCACATGGTGTTGATTTTTTCTTTGGTGGGCCTTTGTGGCCATTTGGATTGATTTGGATTTTGGATTCGATTTTTCTTTTTGTCAACATGTCTCTTGGAGGGGACATGAGGAGCTATAGATTCATGTGGATGATTGGATTTATATATATATATATTTTGCCATCCAAAGTGATTTTAGTAGCAATGGGATGGGGATGGGGAGATGGATGATGTGGAGAGGACGAGGATGGAGTGATAGAAGTAGGCATTTGACAAGTAGGTGTGGGTGGAGGATGTGATATAACATGCATGGAGGGGTGCTTTTGTTGATCTTGATTAGGAGTTATGAAGGTAGGATTTTTAAGCCGTGTACGAGGGAGAGGGGATGGATGAATGAAAGGATAAATATGATAAGATGGAGGGGGTGATTTTGGGATATAAGGACCCAAAATACACTATGCGGGGTTTGATGGAAGGCTATAAGAACCCATAGTAGATGGAGGATGAGAAATGATGGATGGAGGGACATAAAGACCCAAAATGGATTGAGAGGACGAGGGATGAAGATGGATGGTTGTTTTTAGGTAATATGATGGAGGAGGGGGGATGGCAAAAAATGACTTGGTAGAACGATGGAAGATACCTCTTGTGCCTTAAGAAGAGGATTGTTTAGGATGTACGGAGGTTGTACCAACATTTTTAGAGTGTAGGTTTTGGGAGATATATCGAAGACCATGTGTGCCTGGATGTTCTTTGACCTGGATGGGCTCTAAAGTACCCTTCTCATGAAGGCCTAAACCTTTTCCTTCATAGTTCATGTTCTGTAGCATGTGATTTATGGTAGGATGCTTATTCTCTTGGAAGCATGATGCAAGCACATTAGTAGGTGGAAGAGGTAGGGTGGTGCATACACGTTATTTTTATTTTGTAAGAAGGCCGCCACAGATAAGTGTAATGTGACAAAGGTGATACAAAAGTGGCATTGGGATGGTAGGACTAGAGGGCGATGAAGGATCATGCGATGAAGATGAGGGGATAGCCGCATTAGGAGGAATCAGTGATAATGGATCAGGAGAGGAATTGGGGAGTATGATGGGATTTGGATTTATGGAAGTGGATGATAAGGGCTCAAGAGATGGAGTGATTGGATGTTGAATTCAAAGGGGATCATGGGATGGAGTGGATGAGATAGTGTGATCTTGAGATGGAGTGGATGGGAGGATAGGATCATGACTTGGTTGAGGATAGGAATCAAGAGATGCAATGGATGGGGGATTCTGATCTTGGGATGTAGTGGATGGGATGGTAGGATCTTGATTTGGAGGAGGGGATATGCTTGTATGCTTTGGATCAAGCTCTTGGCATGAATCATATTGTGGGGGATGTATGATGATGGAAGAGTGTTGGAGGGACTCCTCAAATGGGGGAGATAGGAGGATGGAGGATTCATGAAAGTCATGGCATTGAAGTTTGGGAATATTAGGATTGGGAGGAGGGGATTGAATTTATTCAATGGATTGGGTGGATCTAGTAGTAGAAGATGGGGATTTGATGGATTCGATGGGTTTGACCAGCTCAACCTTTTGGACGGTGTCAAGAATGGAGATGGGAGGGATAGGTGTAGGATGGAGGAGGGCCTCATCAGTAGTGACAGTACATGATAGAGTGGGAGGGCATGGTGTCTCTTTTGTCATGAGTTCTTGGGAGAAATTTGGAAGGGATGTAGGATTAGGTTGAGTGATGGGAATGGATGGAGGATTAGGGATGGATGGAGGATTAGGATTAGGTATTAGTGGATTAGGATTAGATGTGGGGATGGGATTGGATGGAGAACTAGGAGGAGATGGAGGATTAAGATTAGGAATTGGTGGATTAGGGTTAGATGAGGGAATGGGAATGGATGGAGGACTAGGAGGAGATGGAGGATTGGGATTAGGAATTGGTGGGTTAGGGTTAGATGAGGGGATGGAAACATATGGAGGACTAGGGGGAGATGGAGGATTAGATGAGTGGATGGGTGGATGAGGATTATATGTAGAAATATGAGGAGATGGAGGATTATGATTAGATGAGTGGATGGGACTAGATGGAGGACTAGGAGTAGTTGGAGGACTAGGTGAGTTATGTTTAGATGGAGGATTAAGATATAATGCAGTGAAAGGGGGAGTGATGTAGGAAGATGTGGATGTGGGATTAGATTGGGAAGATTGGGATGGTGAGTAATAGTAGGAAGATGTGGAATTAATTTGAGGGTATTGGGATGGGGGATTATGATAGGGAGATGTGGATGTTAGATTAGAAAAAGAAGATTGAGGTGGTGAACCACCATAGGAAGAAATGTATGGTGAGTTGGCATGAAAGGATATGGATGATGGATTAGGATAAGTGGATTGATATGGTGGATTAGGATAGGAGGAATATTGGGATGGGGGATTGTGATAGGAAGGTGTGGGTGTTGGATTAGAACAAGAAGATTGAGGTGGTAGACCACCATAGGAAGACATGTATGGTGAGTTGGCATAGAATGACATGGATGATGGGTTAGGATAAGGAGATTCAGATGGTGGATTAAGATAAGGGGAGTACTGAGATGGGGGATTGTGATAGGAAGGTGTGGGTGTTGGATTAGGATGGGAATATTAAGATTTGGGATTATGGTAGAGGTATTGGGATTGTTGATGATGATAAGGAGAGGAGGATATGGAGGTTGGGTAGGATAGAGGTTGAAAGGGAGGATATGATGAATATGTCGATAGTGAGGATGTTGGATATCTCTTGTCAAGGGTAACATAAGGACCATTATTATATGCGGATGAAGGCATGGTGGGATAGTTCGAAGAAGTAGTGGGATTTTGGGAGGCGATTGGAGAGAGCTTGCTAGCAATGATAGTGTCAAGGGGATCTATATAACACTCTTCATGATCAACAAGAATTTCATTATCATCGTCAACGTAATTATGATTTCCATTTACTATTATTATTGGTCATGCAAGAGGGTGGTAAGGATTCATGATGGATACAAAAAAAATATGGATTGAGAAGATGGAGGGGCCTAGATGATGGAATGATAAATAGGATGGATTAGAGGAAAATGTAGGTGGACTAAAGCTCAAGTTGGGATATTGGATTAAAGCTCAGATTTAGATGATGGGACTGGGATTGGATCAGCAGGTATGATAGAATTGATTTGAAACCAAGATCATGGGTTTTAACTAGAGGACGTAAGGTGTTGACAATCAAATTTTTGCCAGATTTGGTAGTTTTCAAAAAATGTCAAATTTTCCATTTTAGGAAACTTCATAGGAATACGTTTGAGAGTCCAAGTTTTTTTCAAAAAAATACCCAATACTAAGATAGGATGAATTTCCATTTAACATCACAAATATGAGACATGCATTCAAAGTTATTAACGAAAATGATTTTTAAAAAATTGGAAAAAACACTAAATTGTGATTTTGAGGGTCAAGATAAAATTTCGAGGTTTCAAAAAATGTGCTAAAAAGGGGCCCAACTGACTTTTAAGTCGGTTGGAGATCCACATGCCACCTCAAAATGCAACCACCTATAAAATTTCAGCCAAAACCCACATCCGAGTCAAAAGTTATGGCCTCTAAAAGTTTTTGCATAAAAGTCAAAACCCTCAAAATGAAGTCTAGATGATTGGGATGGATGATTTGATGATAGATACAGACTCTGATGATGTTCTAAGAAGAAACTATGTGTTTTTGGTCAATGAAACAATGACTTTCAAAAATTATTGATGGATGCTTGGAACAGAGAAACGACCACTCGAAATGGGTGATCCGACATTCAGAATGGACAAATGGATGCTTGGGAGGGTGAAATGGAGGCTTGGAATGGTCAAATGGATGTTTGGATTGGTTAAATGAATGTTTAGGATAGTCAAATGATCAAACGAAGACTCGGGGTTGTTAAACGGAGGTTTGCAATGGTCAAATGGATGAAACTATTTGTTCAGGAGGGCTTATCCGCCCTTCTGCAGTCAAACAGTGGATCAGGAGGGCGTATCCACCCTTTTGCAGTGAAAAATGCTAAAACAGGGGGGCAATGGAAAATGTCAGAATAGGGGGGCAAGTTCGCCCCTCTACAGTGGAAAATGTTAGAACAGGGGGGCAAGTTTGCCACTTTGTAGTGGAAAATATCGGAACAGGGGGGCAAGTTCACCCCTCTATAGTGGAAAATGTTAGAATCGAGGGGCAAGTTTGCCCCTCTATAGTGGAAAATGTCAGAATAGGGGGGAAAGTTTGCCCCTATGCAGTGGAAAATGTTAGAACAAGGGGGCAAGTTCGCCCCTCTGTAGTGGAAAATGTCGGAACACGGGGCGAAGTTTGCCCCTTTGTAGTGGAAAATGTCAGAACAGGGGGGCAAGTTCACCCCCCTGCAGTGGAACACTAACTCATTTGATTGCAAAGTCCAACGAAAACTTCCGATGATACCTATATAATCAGATGTATCGTCTGACACTTGTGCAAATTTTGATTTTTTAAAAATTTTAGCCCTGACGTTTGTCAGAATTTCGACGAACCTTAATTTTCATCTACGTTTCGACGAAGATCTCTCACCAAAATTTCAATGGACTTGCAAAGTTAAATTGTGGCGAACATAAATAAAAATGAGCTGACTATTTATTGTGACAGTGTTTTGCTCGATGATTTTCTTGGGTCGAAAATTAGATAAAACTCAAGAAGATATCGCTAGGTTGAGGGTAGTCATTGTCTTTTTCTAGAATTCATTTGTGAAGTCAAATTTGTACTTCTAGGTTTGAAAATCATATTTTACATCTCATCAGATTTTGTTTTTAGTCTTGTGCATTTTCAGAATTTCATTTCGAGATTTTAGACCTAACTTCACAAATTCTTTAAGAGGGAATTGTTTATAACTGATGGAAAATTCTTGATGGATTTGGACAAAGATAATATTTTCAAGGTTTCAATTTTAATCCTAATGATCAATTTTCAATTGATTTGGGATCCATAACTAGATAATATCAAAGGTGTTGGTTGTTTTTTACTATAACCAAGTTTATCTTCTAGACACATAACATATAAAATCTCAGATAATACTACCTTACAATGCCATCAATCTATATTCTAACCCAATACTATTTATCAAATCCTTATATGAACATATTAACCTATAAGTTATAACCTCACTCAAGCATTTTAATTAATTCCTTGAATTAAAACCAAAATGAGAATTGCACACACCATAACAATGAGATGAACAAAATAACCCTTGATCATTTTATTCAAGATACTAATATATTCATACAATGGAGAGACATGAACTTGAAATGAGTAATTTTCATTTAGATGCTAGTACTATCTTGAAAATTAAGTACCCATGAAACTAAAACCTACAACAAAATGACACCAAACCTAAGAATAGTATCTTCACTATAATATCAGGCTCTTTAGAAATTCACTCTACAACTTCACTTAGACTCGACCTAAAGATATCTAACTTGCTAACCCGTATTTTTGGTCCTGAAATCCTTCTTATAGAGAAAATGAAGGAGCAACAAGCATCAGACCAGAAATACACCTGTCACTGGTCACTTGGACCACCTTATGACATTTCAAAAATTGGTCACAACAGATGAGTCTCTGGAGAATCTTCTTGTTCATCCTGTCCACTGGAGAATAACTGTTGCATTTTCCAAACTTTGAAAACTTGCACCAAAATTGCCACCAAGACATCCAAAATTTGTTATAACCATAACCGTTGAGCATTTAACTATCGTTGTGGACTCTGTCCTATTCTTCTTCAGTTAAGTACTTTTCTACCCATCCTTGATATTCCTCATTCGTTGGCCAATTAAAATTTACCACCTCATTTACCTTGGCACTGTAAGGTGTATACTCGACTGCTACTTGATTCGCCTCCCTTTCAAAAGATTCCAAAAATGTGCGAGTGTTAATGAGATATTTAGAGAAACAAACTAAAAAATGAAAAAATGAAGGTCAAGGCCTTGTTGGTTGTTTTTATTGTAACTAGGTTTATCTTCTATTCTACCTATAGAATTGCCAATTCTTATCCAGGGAAACTCAAAGGACCTGGACCATTTGACGAGGATTTTAACAACAAACCTCCTACACTTCAGGCTTTGGAAAACCCAGGAGGGTGGTCCCTATAATGTGTTTATAATCTTTGCACCGAACTTATAAATAATAATTAACAATTAATAGATAATCCCATTTAATACCTCAACAGAATAGGATAATACTAAATTGAATTGGCTTTTCATCAGTAATACCAACTACTTGGAGCATGAGATAATTACAATAATATTTCACAACTTAAGGTAGTCATTTAATTTTGAAATTTGGTAGCAAGCTCTAAGAAAAGAGAAACAGACACAAAACCTCACACACACATACGATTTAAACCAGTGCCATATACCATTGGGGACTCAAGTTCACAAACATTTAAAATCCCATGACAGGTTCAAACACATAGCATATAAAATCTCTGACAACAATTGCCTTACAAAATCATCAATTTATATCCTAACCCAATAATTCTTACCAAATCCCTTTATAAACAAATACATCTATAACTCCAATCAAGCATTTTAATTAATTCTTTGAATTAAAGCCAAAATGGAAGTCATGCACACAACAGTGAGATGAACGCAATAAACCTTGATTATATTATTTAAAATTATGATATGCTTATACAAAAGAGAGACATGAGCTTGAAATGAATCATGATAACTCAAATGCTAGTACTGTTATTAAACATCAAACCTTCATAAACCCAAAAACCGACTACAAAATTACACAAAACCTAAACCATATCAACTTGCTCTGCAACTATGCTTAGAATCAACCTCAAAATATCTAACTTGTCAACCCTTATTTCTGGCCTTGAAATCCTTCTTATAGAGAATGAAGGAGCAAACAAGCATCGGGCCAAAAAATACACATGTCACCGGTCAACTGGACCGCCTTGTGACCTTTCAAAAATATGATTACAATCGCCAAGTCCTGGAGCACCTTCTTGATAATTCCACTCATTAGGGAATAGCTGCTGTGTTTGCCAAACCTCAAAACTTGCGCCAAAAAGCCGCCATGGAGACAAAACCATAATCAGTTACAACTATAACCACTGAGTTGTTAGTCGCTAGTAGTAGACACCATTTTACTCCTCTTCGGTTAAATACTTGTCCACCCATTTCTGATACTCTTCATCCATTAGCCAATCAAAATTCACCACCTCACTCACCTTAGTATTGGGTGATCCCACAATAGTGGTTTACAAGTTTTGGCCAAACTGGACATTGCAATTATTATTTTTAACTAAATCTTCATATTTACGAACCTATAGCAGCTAAACTGTGAGGAATTTAAAGATGGTGCAAACTAGAGTTTCATCACATTTTGTCTGTAGATTCTAATTTTATTTTTTTCAAAATATTTGGAATCAGATTGCACTTTTTTTTCCATCTCCCATGAAAACTGGTTTTTTTCATAAAACAACATTTTAAAAAAGTGACACTCATCGTATACAACATAACTTTTTTTGTATGAAGGATAAAATTCTAATTTTTTTGAATTTAGATTTTTAACTACGATATCTAGAACTTTCATTTGGTGTCATAGTTTTTTATTGAATATTTTTTCCTTAATCAAGTTTCAAAGTCAAACCAATTGCAATTCAGACATAGGTGGACTGTATACAACATAACTTTTTTTGTATGAATCAAAATTTAATTTAATTTAATTTAATGGATCAAGGAAATCAATACCCGGCCTCAACATATTTTTAATTTTATTTTTTTGATACTCTACTATTTTTCCACATGTTCAAAATAGAGAGCTTGATTTTCGGTGAAAAACCTATGTTTAATAAAACTAAAAAAACACATACATAATAAAACCAAAACATATTAAAATTTAATTTGTTGAATAGCTCATTTTGAGGACTACCATATTCTAGTTGGGTTTGTGAATTATCCTCCATTTTAATCCTCAACCCAAGCTTTGAAGGGCATAAATCTACTAAAATTTGGTGGAAGAGGGGGAGAAGGGCAAAAAAGGGGGGTTCGAGTGAACACCCCTTTCAATGAAGCCCCCTTTGCTCAAAAGGATGAAGGGGATTTCATTTGAATGGGGGTTTGATCGAACCCCCATTTTATTTTGAATTTTTCATTCATTTCTATGAAGAAATGTGACATCATAGGGTTCGAACGAACCCACCATGCAAAAGGGGGTTCGCTCGAACTAGGGGTTCGACTGAACCTCTCTTTTGGGTTTGTGCGAACCCCCTAGTTCGAACGAACCCTTAAAAACATTAAATTTTGAATGTGTGGCAATTTTTACAAATTTCCTTCCTCATCAAAATTGTACACCTCTATTATGGGTTTACCCTATTGTAAGGTGTAAATTTCACTGCAACCTGATTGGCTTCTCTTTCAAAATATTCTAAGAATGTGTTGGTATTTATTATTTTATCCATGCTACTTATCGACAAATCATAATCACAATCATCAAAAATCAATTTGATTTGTGCATTAATAACTTCTTCTGCCCTTTCCTGCCATTGTTGCAATGTTTTAACATTTCCTTGTACATCAGTGATGTCTAGAAAAAATGTATCATTCCTGCCATCAAAGCTCTTTACTAGCTCCCTAATTCTTCCACTCAAATCATTAGGTAGGGCCTGAAATCCCTTCAATGATTTCACAAAAATTTGAGTAGGCTTCAATGACTGGGGCCTATTGTCTGCATCAAACGTAGAAGCCTTATACATAACATCTAGATCATTGGCCCTAGGGATCCACTTTTGAGCTAATGGAAAAACTATTTCCCGATCCCTATTGATATTTTTCATTCCATCCAAAAATAAAGAATACAAAGAATGTACAGATGGTAATCTACCATCCACCCTCTCATTTAAATGCCTCAAAATTGTGTCCACCACCTAATTTTGTTTGGCAGTTGCATCATCCACACTTTCCTTTAAGGCAAACTGTAATTCTATGATCTTATTTAACATTTTATTCTTGGTGGGATCCACAGAATAATCCACTTCTTATTCAACTGGCCCCAGTGTAGGATTGAGAGCAGGTGTTTGGATGGGGACTCCTAGAGTAGAAAAAAATGGAATAGTAGGGGGAACTAATCCTGAAGTAGGAGGTAATGCTCTCATACCAAGAGCACTGGAGGATTCTCCTGCCTACCCATATTTTAGCCTATCTACTTTAGATTGTAGCTCAACATTCCTTTGTTGCATCCTACTATATTCTCTAGTTATTATGTCGCACCTATCCATCAAACTCTTCTTTTTAGCCTCTTCTCTCTCAACTGTCTTTTGGGCCAATTTGGCCACATTAATTGTCAGTCTTGTAGCTTCTATTGTTGAGGTTTCAGAAGCTCTCTTGATAATTAGCCCTCCCCTTAGGTTTGGACTAATGTCTGTTACATTTGGTTTTCTTCCTTGGGGTGCCAAAGCCCATATGGCTAGAGTTTCATACTCCTCACTGAAGGAAAAATCTTGCAATGCTTCCTTAACCTTTTCTTCACTATTTTGCATAGGATGCTTGGACTATATGATAACATTGAATGATACAACATTGGCTATGTCCCACTTAGGAAAAATTGGGACACCAGCCTAGGTCACAAGTCTCCTTCCTTCCTCAGGAGTGATGTTTTTGAATTACTCCATCAATTCGGCCTTGACCTCAACATCATTCTCCTGCTCAGACCTATTAAGTCCTCATTCTCTCCTTCTGTTGCATTTATCCTGGTATTCCTCCAATTTCATCCTCCAAATTAGTTGCAAGAATACAAGAGTCTTCACAAAGGCATCATCATCTAAGAATGCCTTGCAGGCCTCCATCCTAGCATCTTGTACACACTGCCTTGTTATAACAATAACCTAGTCGGAACCGGAGTCAGAATTGAATATGAAATTAGAAAATATGAATGAAACCAAATTAGTTTCCATTCCAGTTCCGATTCCGGTTACCATTCCATTTCTGACTCCGATCTCGCTTGTTATTAATGTAATTTTAATAACGATTTTTGCTCTGAGCCCAGTAGTATTTTAAAGGATATTTTTTAGCATGTTTTATGCTTGGTTCCACATCCACTATCTATATAAGGGTAAGGTTTTAAAGCATATTTTGTGATGATTATTTAAGGGTCTAATTAGAGGTTTTGTTGCAGGAAAACTAAAGAATGTCAGGAGTATCAGGAGAAGCCTCCCAAAGGAATCGGCTTGCAGAAACATCAAAGGAAGCAACTAAGCCCAAGAAGATAAAGTCGGAGCATCTACCTTATACTTTGAGGTATAATCATAGGAGCCTTGTTGTCACTGCAAGCAAAGTGGAATCAGATTGGTCTGATATAACTGACACCAATCTGGGCTCATATAATTTTGGGGAGTTTTATTCAGAAACATTCACTGAGGATATATCAGGGAGAACTCAAAGAATAGTTGAGTCTAGCTTGTCTCACATCACCTTATTTCCTCTATCCATCCAGTGCCCGGAGTTGTTTTTGACAGTAGCAAGGGCTTACAATCCAGCCACTAGGCAGTGTATGGATTCACATGACAATGTTATTATAGATCTCACTCGTCAAGTTTTCCAGCACATGTTCAGTGTCCTAGATCCAAAGAACCTGGTATAGTTGAAGGAGGCAAAAGCTTTAGAGATATAAAACAAACACAAGGAGGCCAATAAAGCTCACTTGAACAAGAAATGGTTAAGAATAGAAAAGAAGTCTCTGACCAAGCTTCATGATCAACCAAAGAGGATAAAATTCTATAAAGAAGTATCAGACCTGATCATGATTTTGTCTAGAGTCTTTGGGAAGAGGGATGCATTTCATTTCAAGGAGTGGATGTTTCCCTTTATTCAGATAATATTTAATGGCACCCAACAGTTTGATTGGCCAATGATTGTCTCTGATGCTATTCATGAATAGTTAACTAGGATAAGGGAAACCAAGTGCTTCTTTATGAATTCTTATGTTGTCTATGCAGCAGCTAGAGGAGGTATATTTCTAGGTTTGAATAGAGTGGGGATATTGGGAGAAGCTGATGGGCAAAGGAAAGTATGGGACCACTATGATCAACTATCTCTACAAGTATCTAAAACACAATTTAGAAGGGTTAATGATGTATTTCTATATGTAATCATTAACCAACTTAATGGGGATGTAAGATATAGACTGAGCCAATAAGCTATGGTGCTTATCACAGAATGGGGATGTTGGTATATCCAATACCCCAAGTTCACTTATTTTAGACTAGCTGGATTTGAAGGTCATGCCCACTTACTTCCAAGATGTTGTAGTAATAGGATGGTTCTAATGGAATTTGTATATCAAGCTCTAGGGGTTAATGCCCAATTTGGATTGAAGCACAAAATAGGATGTCATAACTTTCCCATGCAATTGGGTGAATACAACTGCCAACATCTTGTGGGAGCTAAGGTAGTTTGTAGAGAATTGATACATCTGAAACTAGGTTTGTATACAACTTGGAAGTACTTTGACCCAAGGAAGAAAATGAATGCCTTGCTGCTTTCAGTTTTTGATAAACATTTCAACTTATTGGAGGATTTATAGAGTGATCTTCAAGATGAGTATGACCTTAGGAAAATAAATTATGAGAGGTTACCTATCTCACTCATGGTAGAATTTGGGAATAAAGATGACATCCCTGACACATTAGTAGATGATGGAGTGGCATTAGATCCATAATATGAGGCACTAAATATTGACACCAAAATTTTGGATCCGGTGGATTGGGATAGTAAGGAGACCATTGACATAAAACAAATAGGGAGGCCAATTTTGGATAGAAGTATCCATTGGGCTATCCTAAGAACCAAAAATCCTCAAGGACCAGCTCCTAAGAAGGGGAAGGGATAAAAAATAATCAAGAGGAAATTTCCTTCCAAGGAGCCCTTGGAATTCTTCCCTCCTAACATTGAAGAGATTGATCTTAAAGCATCGGCTCAAGATGAACTAGAGGCACAAGACGGGGATCTCCAAAAAGGACTGGAGGTTTTCACATTAGTAGTAGGTGAGTCATCTACTCAAGTCCCTCTTATAGAGAAACTAAGTGGAGATATTCCTGAAGGAACACTTCATGGTATAGCTGAGGCATTAAAGGGAAAAGAGAAGTAGTAGGAGATCCATGAGGTGGAAACAAACTCTGATGAGACTTTGTCAGAGAAGGATGCACAAGAAAAGATGCCTCTAGAGGAGGAAACCGAACATGTATTGACAGAAGAAGATCAATGGGCCATGTTTGAGAAGGAAAAGAAAACCTCGGATGCTCAAGCACATACAGAGGCCATAGAGAAGAAAAAGGAAATTGATGCTAAGGCACAAGTTGATGCCTTACTCCAGCAACAATAGGTAGAAGCAAAACAAAGAGCTGATGAAATAGAAAAGCAACAAAGACAAAAGGAGCAGGAGCTCAGGATCAAAGAAAAAAATGATAAGCTGGATTTAATACAAAAAATTCATGATTTGGAGGAGGAAAAGGCAAGGCAGCAAAGAGAAAGAGAAGTTATTGTGGCCAAGTTGAAGCTTCCTGAAGAGGCTTATAAAGAGAAAGATGAAGCAAAACAAGTGTTAAAGGAAAAGGATGATGAGGAGCAGATTAAGCAACAAAAGGAAAAGGAAGATGCAGATAGATTAAAGGCGTTAGAAGAAGAGAGAAACCAAGAACTATAGAAGAGGAGGTTAGAAGAAGAAAGGCTAAAAAAGGAAGAACTAGAGAAGAAAAGATTAGAAGAAGAAAAGTTGAAAAAGGAAGAAGAAGAGAAGAGGACTCAAGAACAAAAGGATAGGCAGGAAGCTGAAAATATTGCTTAGATAAATGTGGAGCAGGAACAACAAGAGATACAAGGGGTTGATTCTCAACCTCAAGTAAATGTACAACCACCTTCTACTACTACTATGGCTTCTTCTTCAACTATAATGACTACTACTCCAGGTGCTCCCACTTGGTTAAAATTGGATCTTTAGATGAGATCAATGACACCTTCACAACCTCTCAATTGGGATGATATGATGAAGGAAATTTAAAAGGAAAGGCCCAAGAAGAAGTCCAAAATCATACATTCCACTAGGCTCACCGATAGAGGAGAAATTGTTGGGGAATGTGCCATACCAATGATGGAAAAGGATGTAGGAGACATGCAATTGACTGATTACCAGTTGGTCACTGTTAACTTGGGAAGACCCACTAGAGATCAATAGATGAATTTAATAGATGTGGTAGCTTCATTCACTAAATCCAAAATGATGAAAGATAAGAAGAGAAAGGATGAGCTTAAGGATCAGTTAGATCAATTTCATTCCTTCTTGAAAAGTGTTTCTGCTCCCAGGTCACAACAAGTTTCCACCATTGAAACACCAATTTTTCTTAGTAAGAAAGAGGTGGATGATTTGGTATAGGTAAGGAGTAAGGCAGAGATGTTGGATAGGTGAACTGATAAAATAAATCAAGAAATAAGTGAAGTGTTGGACAAAAGTTTTGAGGTCCACAAAATGACGGAGGAGCTAATAGAGGAAATGAACCAGTATGCCAAAGTATTGGGAGAATAGAAGGAAGAATACAGAGGATATAGTCAGAGGTTGAAGGAGGTTAGAAAATTGTCAAAGTCTACTCTTCTAGAACAATCAATACTTGAAGAGGACAATAAAGATTTCTTGGAAAAGACTTCCAGTATACTTCGGTTTAGGTCTGATTTTTTAGATAAGCATAAAAGTGAAGTTCAAGATTCTATCAAGGATTTTAAAGAACAATTTGAAGAGTTGGAAGGAGTTATTGTTGTCATAGTAAATGCTAATATACCAGTAAAATAGGGCCTACCTTGAGCCAAATAAAGGATAAATGGGATGATAGGTTTAAAGAGGTCATGCAAAAAGGAGATGATGGTGAAGATCTGCTGTTAGATCGGTTAATGGATATTAAAGAAGAGATAAGGGCAGCTAAGAGGGAGTTGACCAAGCTAAAGGACATGAGAGGGTTTTTTGTTGCAGAGCTAGAAAGGATTAAGTTTGAGGACAACTGGGCTGATGGGCCAGATTTAGACATGCTTCAACAAGTCTTCTCTAGTTACGATGAATACATTATAGAGCAGGCTTCACATGCATAATTGATAACCTCATGCATGCATGGTTTTTTTTTTCTCCTCTACATGCATAACTAGCAGTTTTTGGGTGCATGACTTTATTTTCTCCTCTCTATTCTTTTGTTCTAGTTTAACTGAGTTTCGAAGATGACTCTAATCCTTAAAAAGGTGGATCAACCTAAAATAGAAAGGACTTTAGATTTTGTATATCTATAAATACTTGTGAGGTATCATATTGTAAGGGTCGGCCAATGAGAATAAGATTAGCCACCTGATAGTAGGAGATATAATTTTTCATAGTCTTTTTACAAAGATACATTGTTATTTTATTTACAGTTGAATATAATTATAGGTTTTTATGCAATATGGAGTTGGAATTGAGTTTTATTGGATAAGGTTGATGAATTATAGTCTATCTATATTCCAGTGATTTTGTTGAAGCATGAGTGTTTCTTATGTGATGAAAATCATTAGAAGAAACCAGATTTAACGATTATTTCATTAGATTATCTGTGAATTAAATTTATTGAATTTTGTTGATCTATGGTCTTGGCAACAAATGGGAGTGTGTTATTTTATCTTTGAAATATTTATGATATGTGATTGTGATGTTAAAATAAGCACCTTAGATGCATGCAATAGTATGAAATATTTATAAATTGCATCATGCTATGGTTTTCTTGATCTGTTGGAAGAAAATTTGTTGTTGAAGATATATGTCCGGATACTAGATAAGTTTTATTCATGTTTTACTGATGTACGCTTTGATCTATCTTTTTCTTTTACTTAAAAGAACCCCCCTTTTCATTAAAGATAATTTGATTAATAAGTCATTGCTTGCATTCCTTATTACCAACAAATGCCCCTTCAATATTACAGTTGCATGGACTGATTGAGTGACACCAGATAGTTGAGAACCAACTACCAAGACCTTGGGAGTTAAGCTACTATATGTTGTCCTTCCTTTTTTTAGGAGAAATAGAGTAGAGATATTATGTTTTAATGTTGTTTGTGTCATTTTCACCATCAACATGCCCCTTTCTATCCATATCAGACAACACCAATTGTGTTGATCTAAGAGGGGAAGGGATACGAACCTACATGTCTTGATCTATTACAATTATCTCATCTATTAGAACCTCTTATGTTTCCTCAATATTTTTCCTCTTAGGGCTTGGCTCTGATGGTAGCACTACATGATCACTTCTTGGTGGTGAATCTAAATCCAAAATCCTTATCCCTTCAGGTTCTCTAATCCTTGGGGCTGGTTGTGATGATGCTTTCACTATTTTTTTCCTCTTCCTATCCCCCTCATCCTCCTCACTACTATCATTCCTCTTTCTCTTGTATAGAGTTTTGTCAACTGGGGGCTGATAAGTTGCCCTTGTTTCCTCAAGCCTCTCCTCTGGTCTTTGAAATCCAAAGTCCATTTCCAAATTGACCTTCATGGTTATCAAGGTGCCCATGATCCCTTTAAAATTATCCAACAAGAAAGCAATTCTCTTGTGGAATGGAGTAAAGTCCATTAATGGATCATATTTTGGATCCATTCTATGCACCATGGCCAACAAATCCTCATAGGAAATCCATTTTTCTTTATTCAATTCCTTCCTATTCATATTAAATTCATTTATGATTAGCTCCTCAGGAAAATTGAATTCATGTACAAATTTTCCACCTTTAATTCGTTGCTTGAACAAGGCCAAGAATCCCTCAGGGTCATGCTACCTCCTAGATCCACTCTTCAAATAATAGTCATAAAAAAACCTTCCAAAGTGAACCCATCCTCCCTTGGAAATGAAACAAGCAACTTCAACAAACCATCATGTATCTTTTCTGCAAGAAAAGATGCATAGTCATACACCGTGGAGAAATTGGGGTGCTGAATTTGAGCCCCCATAAACATATGTGCAATGGGCATCACTGTATTTGGGCTGAATCCCAAAATCTGGCACAATGAATAAAATGTTTCCAAAAAGTGATTGGAAAAACAACTTAGCTTGAAAGGCTCCTAGTCATTTGGGCTGATGTGAATTGTTGAACTACCTGCCCTCGCCAGGTGAGGAGGAAGTAACTTTAATTTGAAAAGAGGCTTTGATGTTGCATATTCCTGCCTCATTTCCTCAAAATCAATTCAGACCAAGAATGAGCTAGACTCACTCAAATCAAAAACTTGCTGAATTTAAACTACATTTATGCTCAACAGAATCCCACCATCATTATCCCTGATTACCCTTGTAACTAGATCATAACGTGCAACCACTGCTCTGAGTAGGTCCACGTCAGGAAACACATTCAACACTGCTATTTTCCACATCTCGTATCTCCAACCATTTGAAAAAGGGTGGGTTAGGTTTCTCTATCTATACCATAGCCTGAATATTTCCAGACCTATCATTGGAACCCTAACATTTGCAATATTATAGTTTTTGCACACTAGTCCCTCACCCAGTGTTCTTCCATTCATTAAAACCAAACCACTTCTTTTGTCATTTGTCAATAGTGGGAGTTGATCCAAAAAATCATCATATAAATTACTTTGGAAATAATCAACATGGCCAAAGTTCTACTTCATTGGTGCCATATCAAACAACTAGGGCTTTCTTAAAGTTCAAATTCTTGAACAAACTAGGGCTACCCATAAAATGAAATTACAAAAAAACTATGAAATTTCCAACAATTCAAACGAACCAGTAACCCTATAACAATAATCAACAACCCCCAAACCAGCACACTACAACTTTTCACAAGAATCCCAGTCAAATTAAACCAGTGATACAAAAAGTAACTCACGAGATTTCGCACCTTGCAGAGAACCAAACCTTCATTGTGATTGCTTGAAAAACTTTTATCTTTGGATTTGAACCGCTCTGAAAACACTTGAATAATTTTGTGGTGAGGATAGAATGAAATCAAATACTTTATATTAATTGAATTTAGCTAGTAGACATCTCATCCACCATTAAAGCCCATTTGCAAGCCACGCCAACGATTCGAATCGCATTTGATGTGAATTTAAACTTTAGCCATCGATCTTTTGTTTTTGACAGATCATCAAACTACCACCTTCAAAAAGGCTGATGTAGTCTCCATGTCAACATCGAGGACCCAACACAATGCACAACTCCAAAGGGATACACATGGCACCCGCCTGTGATATCACAATCAATAAACACCCCGCATCTTTGGATCACGTGATGGCAGGCGACCATTGATTACCACCACCGACGATCGTGTTCACTCACAATAGCCATGAGCACCAAATATAACCATCGAGAAAATTTTCATCAAGATTAAAACACCGTCGTCGATCTCGAGCACTTGCATCTCACAACTCTTTTAGTAACCCACCTTTTAACATATTAAATTCCAATACAAATATTAAACACTTTATTAATCCTTCTTTGGCATCAATAACTGATACACGTGGTGCCCGCTCGTGATATCACAATCAGTTGAAACCCAACGGTGATGTCATCACGAGATCGCAGAGAACTGTCAAGGTCAACCGTAGGATGATTGACTGTCATTAAAATACAATCCCTGCAAAATAAGATAATTATTAGAAGGGGGAAAGGGGACATCACCTAGGCCGACAAAAAACGATGGCATAAAGTTGTTCTTAAAGCACGAGGCACGGGCTGACCTAGACTTAGGAAATAATAAAGTCGAGGTGAAATATTAACACCATGTATTAAAGGGGCTTGACCTAGATGAGTCAATGGGGCATAAGTCATTTTAAAACCTCCCCTAAAAGGTAACGATGAAATAGATCCAACCTAGGGTTTAAGATAGAACATTTGGATTTCATGAAGGTAAAAATAAAACCCCAACCCTAGGCTCCTTCAGAATAGCGTGACAGACCAATAATGTGGCAAAAAATTAATGGAACTCAAAGAATGAAATTTGAGGCTCCATCAGGCCTCTCTATTTTTCTCAGTTCATTTAAACTTTTTAGATGTTTCCAAACATCTAGCAAGTTATAACTATCATGTAGATTATATGATTTCTATTTGTTTTGTACTTTGGAATAGTTTAGAAGATGAAATTGCCTTCTCATGTAGAAGTATAAGCTACCATATTCCTTCAGAAGTTGGTACATCAATCAAAAGATGAACCTATCAAATTGGAAACCAAAATTTTTATGGTAAGAAGAATTGATTTTGACATGAATGGAATGTTGTAACAACTGTATTAAGTAATACAATTTATTTCATTATTTGACAATTTGGTGATTTGTGTGTAGAAATGCCACCATATGAAACTAAGTGGAAAAGAGCATTGCTTACCTTATCAAGTAATATCCAGGTAAGATGTTATGAAAAATAGCTTGTGTTTCTAATGAAGTTGATCAACCTACTCATGCTTTTGCATGCTTAATTTTTTCCTTTTGGATTAAGCTACTTATGATAAATTTTTAACTTTCCTTGCACCCTGTGTATTACCCTCTCAAGTTTTTAACTGGTTAAAATCAATCTCTTATAAAGGATATAAAATTTCTTAGTACTTTAGATTTTCCTTTATGTTAAGGGAGGCATCTGACTATTGTTTATATAATTCAACTTTATTTGAGAGTAAGCATATTTAATCTCTATGTGGTAGATTCAGACACTAAAATGAATTCATCCTTATTCAACCATACATTATTTTTTGTCAGATGGAAATAATCATTAAGGAAGACACTTTCATTATTCCCTTAATGGATTGAAATTTCAAGGAGGCTATCTAATAGTGTTTCCTATTGATATCCAAAGTAGGGATGTGAATAAGACTGATGACTATGTAGGCTATATTGTAGATAAAATTCATAGATCTTTTAACTTTATCAAGGCATATAATAGGGTGGTCCACTTCAAATGAAACTCTTTATTATGCCATACTATTTTATTTCCAAAATTTATTTGTGAATTCAAATTTGTACTTCCAGGTTTGAAAATCATATTTTAAAGCAACATCTCATCATATTTCCTTTTTAGACTTGTGCATTTTGAGAATTTCATTTCCAAATTTTGTTGTGCAAGTTCAATATTCTGATTTTAGGAGTCTAATAGCTGAAAATCATAGTAAAATCATAATTTAATAATTTCTGGAATTACCATTTTAAAGTGTTTTTTGGGGTCATTAACTTCAGACTATCTTCTCTTTTGTAGGGGTGGTTGCATGTCAATTTTTTTTGGTGTAAAATATCATAATTATTAGATTTTGTTACCTGTCTATGATTAAAAATTATTGGAGTGTGAGTTTGATATTTTTTGAAGATCTAAATATTCAAGCTTGGAAAAGAAAAATCATGTCAGATAATATTAGTCCAAAACAAAATGAAGAGTCACTTGATAGGTTGTGGGCTAGATTGAAAAGAAAGGGTGATGGGAAATGTTATTGTCCTTGCAATAATTGCAAGGGCTTAAAGACAAGAAGACTTTTAATCACAACAATTGAGAAACATTGTAGGCAACATGGTCACATTGAAGGGGGGCATGATTATCGTCCATTGGTAAGTTGTTCATTATATGTGTTTATATTGATTGAATTTGTAAATGTTTATATTTTTTTAACATTTGATATATATAAAAAATCACTTGATCATGATCATGGTTTATTTGTGTCTGTCATTATTATAAAGGTGGGGTGCCCTAGGGAACACGATATGAATTATTGTAAATGTAATCAAATCTGTTCACTAAAGGAATCCTAATACAATACTAAGATTGAATTGAAGTCAAGAAAACTGTATGAGAAACTTCCTAAGACAAATAAATTTTATTCTCTATGTTCAGATTTTTGATTCTTCAGATTTCGATTTTCAGATATGAATTATTTATTGAATGTGTTGATTGCAAAACATTGTCTGATTTCTATGTTTTCATATCAAATGAGGAACCACCATAAATAAGGAAAGAGTCCGCCCCTAAGAGGCATGCCTCATGAGAGGACGTGTCTCCATGAGTGGAGACACGTCCACTCATGGGACGCGTCCATAGGGTGCGGCCTATGACAGGTTTGTTTACCATTAGTTACATATATACTAACACATATAATCCCTTCTACAAGATGGTAGATAACATAAGAGAATTCTGATTTCACATAAATGCATAATATAATATCACGGGAATGATCGAATTTATATGAATGCTCATAATTTCGATTTAAATGTTTCCTTTAGAAATATCATAACATGAATGATAATTTTGATTACTTATGAATGACAATGATACTTGCATCACTGTCATTCATATATGACCGAAGCTATCATCCATTAACACCCCCTCTTAGCTAGGGAAGATATTTCAAATAAAATAAGTCAAGATATCACCTTCACATGTGATATGATATGTTTTCTCAAAGTTGTCAAGTCACATGACATTCTTCATAACACATCTTCATCATTTCAACACTCCCTCTTTAACTAGGAAGAATAACTTCCAAAAGTGATATCACCTAACTCATGATATCAGAAGATATGATATGCTTCTAAAAGTGTTAAGTCACATGAAATTCTCCATACACATCTTCATTATGGTATGTGCACTAACATCAAGTCACATGATGTCTACCATAATTCATGGCATATCCATGGATATAATCATCCACCATGATTATCTCTTAAGGATCACAATGACCTTCAGATATCAAGTCGCATGATATCCATCAAGTTGTCCAAGAGATACTATCATGAAATGTCCACAAATATCAAGTCACATGATATCTATCATGATAGTTCATCATTGTAGAGTCGTCACTTTACAATGTCAAATACAAGTGTTCATTATCAGAAAGATCGTCAACTTTCAATAATGTACACAGGGGGAGTAGGCCCAGAAGGTCATGGAGTCACACACATGACAAAAGAGTTTACACATTAAACATATTTATATATTAGTACAACTTATAAACAATTTGAATAATATCAAATTACATACCAAGTTTCTTTCGGGAGAGTTCAACCTTAACTCTGGAGAGAGGTTGTTGAGTATGTCTATTGTTTGATCATTTGAACTAATATACTCCAACTGGATTACATTCCTTTCTACCATGTCTCTTGATCAATGGTAGGGGATCTCAATGTGCTTAGATCAAGGAGTCCCATAAGCAATTTACTAAGCCAAACTGCTTCTCTTGCCCCCATAGAGGCTGCATTATAATTAGCTTCTGTCGAGCTTTGTGCTACAAAAAACTATTTTCTGTAGATCCAAGAGATCATAGTCCAATCTGAATCAAGTTATCCAGGTTGATCTAGTTGGTCATTTATGTAAAGAAGATTGTATCCAATAGTGCTTTTAAAGATATCTCAATATATGTTTTATAGCCATAAGGTAAATTTCCTTTGGCTCACACCTAAACTGGTTTAGAGCATTCACTAGGAGCTTCCATATGCAATAGGAGTGCTCTATCAACTTAGCCCATCATCAGTCCGGGTGTGGCTTATTTCCAACACCCCCCTTTAAGCCACACTATGGGTGCGAGGGGCTCTTCTGAAGTTAGATCCTAGGACCTATCATCATGGAGTCTCTTAACATGACGTGTCATCTCAATCTCAAAGATGAACAAGGGATTTCACCTCATATCTCTCTATCTCAAAGAATTATGTATTACAACAAGTGAAGGTGTGACTCCCTTTGAAGCTCTAATTACATGCATCATCCTCCTGGCCTCCTCATCCAAAGATGTCTGTAATACTTTCTTTAGAGAAATGGTTTTTAATGCACACCTCTATAGAGATTTAGGGCTGTCCTCTTCAACCTCATCCTAGAACACTCTATACAAATGAATATTTCAACTGAATATCTTTCCTCAATACCATATCATGAAACATAAGGAAAGACAAAAAACTTCTCAAAGCTTTAATTAACACAAAGGATGATAGTTTTCTTCAATGCTTGTTCAACCAATCCTGCAAGGAGCTTTCAAAACCACACTACTTTTCGAGCTTCCAATGTTAAATCCATGTTGACGTAACTTGAGCAATTCAGAACCCAATTGCATAAGAGGTATTTCAATAAAATGGCCCTATAACACTACAATCCTTATTCTCAGTGAGTCATAGAACTCCTTCTTGATCTCAGCTTTAGAGATTGCAAAGAAGACTTTAGGAGGTACACTTCCTCTAGCCACCAACTCAGTCCCTCTAGTGTTCACTCCCTCTTGATGATTTCTTTGGTTTATATGATGCCCCAAGCTTTTCATCATTGAGTAGTCTCTTATCACCTTCTTTCCCCTAAACCTGTCCAGGAAGCATTTTAGATAGAGATTACAATAGTTTATAATTGTCCAAAGAAATATTAGGGCTAGAATCATACAAGGTTTACTATCTCAAGTATAATATGAACACATAAGAATTTATGAACATTTTAAAACATGAATAAAGAAAACAAACTATAAGTTAAACATGATGCACATATCAAAAAATGAATGAAGGGATAAAGAACTTATCTTTAATGGATTTTGATAAAACCCTTTCTTCCATCTTTTACTCCTCTCGAGAGTGCTAAAATCAGCACAATGAAAGATAGTCTTCACAACTATAGAATTCTTGAATGCATTATGTAGTTAGCATGTACCACATAGAATCGGGCCTCTCAAGGCACCATCATAGCCCATGCACAAAGAGAATGTTATCGGAGTGATCATCCAATCACAATGAAAATTTGCAGTTCTCTTTTCATCTCAGAGTCACAGTCAGAGATTTTCACAATTGCAAGGAATAGAGGTAACTCCATAGGATCTTGTCCTAGAGATCACTTATTCAAGAGAGGCCCCAATTTTGATGGAATTAAAATCTCCTTTTTAAGTGCTACACTTTAAACAGGAATACAAAAACAACTCGACATGATGCTTGTTGAATCACCAGCCTGAGTTTATTCCTTTGCTCTAGTCGACAGCAAGGGAGACGAGTTCTCCACAAGTGATTCAAGCAGAGATGCACCTCTAATCCTGAAGATATGCATGGGATATCTCAATATATCTTCTTGGACTATTGTGACACCATGAAGGGGG
Organism: Sequoiadendron giganteum; assembly: GCA_007115665.2. NCBI lineage: Eukaryota > Viridiplantae > Streptophyta > Pinopsida > Cupressales > Cupressaceae > Sequoiadendron > Sequoiadendron giganteum. Next base: position 594,126,306 of record CM021100.1, read on the forward strand.
ACCCATCACAATAGTTGAATAGAAATTGATTCATATGAACCACGACAACGATAGAAGAGATTCTCCCATCCTAGCTTGATGATTACTCATAATTCACACGATTTTCTTTCCACCGCTACGCCTTTATCGACCAACATAGAGCTTGTGATATCTAATCACAAAGAAATGTCAGGATCTTTAATTCCAAAAGAACCTGAATCAATGATAGGAGGAAAAAAACTCAATTTCTTGAGGTGGAGTATATTGATTTGTGGTTCTTCTATGTGTCAATCCTCACATTGTATAACATCCGTATTTACTTGGTGTCCATTGCATTCTCGTGAAGGTTTCCCATCCAGCATATGGCGAACACTAACTCCCTTTCAAAGGATCTCCTCTCTTGAATGCGGCAGTGGTCCTATGCATGGCATAGAGATATCTTAGTTTCCACCATGTCACATAAACCAATCGACCCTACAATCATATGTATGGTGCTTCTACTGGTATCCACACCAATACAAAGTGACGCTAATGCACAATGATGATTCCTGATAATACTCTTTCAAATCTATGATGATGGAAAACTTCCCCATTGGCTCTGGGTGATAATATGTCTTAGCCAAGACTCTCATGATTGATATCTTGCAATGCTTGATAACAAAGTCTTAACTCCATTTCTCACATTAGACTGGAGATGTCTGTTTGGTGAGAAAGGCCCGAGATTGTGTTCACTAATGCTCTCGTTAAATAATTGATTCGATATGAATTTCACAACCAACCGGAATCCCGTCAATTCCCAATGTGAACAGTATGAGCCAATGCATCTACAGTGCTCTTCCTTTTTATTGACCAATAACAACCTGCTCAGGGGCTATGTCCTGAAAGGCTATCAGATTTTCTGAGAGTTTCCGTTCCCAGTGCAAAACAAATTAGACATTATTCATTCTTCTGTGATGCTTATTCAAAAATCCATTCGACATTTTATCAAACACCATGCAGTTTCGCCAACCAAATTATTTTATGAAGAATGTGAATTCGATTTTAAAAAATATGAATTCCTTGAGCAATCTGGCTTTAGATTTGATTTGGATTCACACAACCTGGCTTTGATACCATGTAAATGTAATCAATTTTTTTCACTAAAGGGATCCTAATACAATACTAAGATTGAATTGAAGTCAAGAAAAATGTATGAGAAATTTCCTAAGATAAATAAATTTTATTCTCTATGTTCAAATTTTTGATTCTTCAGATTTCAATTTTCAGATATGAATTATGTATTGAATGTGCTGATTGCAGAACATTGTCCAATTTCTATGTTTGCATATCAAATGAGGAACAACCATAAATAAGGTAAGAGTCCACCCCTAAGAGGCACACCTCATGAGAGGATGTGTCTCCACGAGTGGAGACACGTCCACTCATGGGACGCGTCCATAGGGTGCGGCCTATGACAGGTTTGTTTACCATTAGTTACGTATATACTAACACATATACTCCCTTCTACAAGATGGCAGATAACATAAGAGAATTCTGATTTTACATAAATGCAGAATATAATATCACGGGAATGATCGAATTTATATGAATGCTCATAATTTTGATTTAAATGTTTCCTTTAGAAATATCATAACATGAATGATAATTTTGATCACTTATGAATGACAATGATACTTGCATCACTGTCATTCATATCTGACCAAAGCTATCATCCATTAACAATTATCACGGCTCGAAGAATGTGGTTTTTCAAGCGGAGGAACATGGACCTATGAATATTGAAGATGAAGTTAATGATCCTATGGAAGAAGATGATCATGCACCAAAAAACACAATTGAAGATTATGGTAAAAATAAATTGATCCATGACACATGTAGTGGCACATCTGATCATGTTGATCGAGATGACTTTGATGATGTTCATGATTTACCTGTACTTGAGAAGGCATACAAGCCCCTTTATGAAGGCTACCAAATAACTCTTGTCTCTACTGTATTGTTGTTGGTGAACTTGAAGGTTATGAATGGTTTATCCAACATAGCAATCTCACAGATGTTAAGGTATGTCATATATGTCATCTTTTTTCATCTATTTTAATTGTTGTTAGTTCATCGCTAGTAAATAAAGGATGAAGTATGTACCATTAATATTCTTTATATTAAGAAATTATTTTTTGTTGTAGATTTATTGGTGAATTTTTGTTACCACCATCAAATATTTTACCTCGCTCATATCGATATTTATCTAGTATTCTGAAAGATATTGGAATGGAGTATCAAGCAATAGATGCATGTCCCAATGATAATATTATATATATTAAACAACACGACTTTGCAATAGAATGCTCGAAATGTCATATCAGTAGATATCGAATAGATCAACTAACAAAAAACGTGCCTCGCAAGGTTCTTCGTTATATTCCCATTATTCCACGTATGCAGCAATTATTTAGGTGCAAAAGCTTAGCGTATTTATGGATTACCATGCACAAAATAGAAGTGGATATGAGATTCTTCGAATGCCTGTGGATTGTTCTACATTTAGGGACATGGAGGAAAAATGGCCACACTTTAAAGAAGAACCTCGTAATCTCAGGCTTTCATCGACAATGGATGATGTCAATCCATTTGGAGAGCTGAGATCTATTTACTCGGTGTGGCCTATTTTTGTTATCAACAATAACGTTCCTCCATGGATGTCAATAAAGAGGGAGCACATAATGTTGGCAATGATTGTTCTAGGTATTTGTTTACATCAATTTTCTTTAACGTAGTAGCATCTCATTTCTCTTATTTGTTGCATAATGACTTATATGTTTTTTCATTTAATAGTCATGTACATTAATTTATATATATTGCAGTAAAATGGTTCTAATAATTATCTAATTTTTATGTTCATTCTACTAGGTAAGTACCAAGTTAAAGATATGAATGTATATATTGAGCCTCTTATCGATGAGTTACTAAAGTTATGGAATGGCATGACTATGTATGACGTATCTAGACCAATAGGACAAAGATAATTTGAATTCCATGCAATGCTTGTATGGACAATTCATGATGCCCCAGGGCTAACACATTTTTTTGGTATGTTATAACGTTCGAATGTATGACTTTAACGATATTTAATTTTATGAAGTAGATATCATGCATGTTTTTTAAATAATCTATTCATTATATATAATTATAAAAATTGACATATTTAATCCAATTATATATGATTTGTAGGTCCTCAAACAAAGGGAGAATTTGCATGTCCAATTTGTGGTCGAAAGATGAAATCTTGTCATTCAACAAGTTTAGGAAAGAAGGTGTTTGATGAGTATAGGCACTTCCTCCACATAAATCATAAGTATCAAACTACTGAAAAAAATATTTTCAATGGGAAAGAAGAGACTACATCAAAACCATGAAAAATGACACCTTGCCTATGGAAGTTGGAATATAATATAATTAATCGTCAAGGTTATACATCGGATAAAATTGTTTATCTATCATTTATGATATGTTTTGAATTTATATTTTTATATTGTGTTGTGTTTACTCATGCTGTAATTGACAATGATTGTCGTTGTTAATTTGTTTAACTTATATGCTTCATGAAGGTCGTCAAGGCATTAATGGTTGGCTTCCACAGGGATTGAAAATTTATCCCAGACAATTTAGTAGGTTGCCCTAATATGAGCAGCTAAAAATTGTACATTTGTTTGATACAATGCATATCAAAAAGAATATGATAGAAACGTTATGGAAAATATTGGATGGAAGGCATGACAAAGAAAAAATTGTCAAAATTTGTAGTGACATTCAGGAAGCCAATCATGCAATGAAAAATTTCATTCAATTAAATAGCGATGGAGACCAAATTAATATAAGTGCCCTTCCTTGGTTATTAACGGAGCAGCAAAGCAATGCTATAAAACAAGTCATACGAAAAATTTGATTTCCCACAGGATTTGCTGCGAACATAAACAATATCATAACAAAGAAAGGTGAATTTGGGCCAGGGATGAAAACACATGATTGACATACCTTCATTAAGGTAATTATTCTGGTATATTATATATATATGTATACTGTATGTAGTTTTTAGTGTATTATGTTTACTACTTTTGGAAATATATTAATGAAAAGATCATTTTATAATTGTTGCAGTACATTCTACCTCTATCTCTCATAGACAACTTCGACAACAATGTCAAGCAAGTTATATATGATCTTGGAAAATACATGAGGTAAGTAGCAATATTTGTTCAATTTGTTGTATATTTTTGTTAAATCTCGTTAATATATTTGTGCCTTGAATTACTTGTAGATGGTTGTTATCTAAAGCAATCCATAAAGAAGATAGAAATTATTGGAAGAGAAAAATTCCTTGTCTAATGTGTGAAATGCAAAAGTGTCTACCTTTAAAAAATTTCAATGCACAAGAACACTACCTCATACACCAAGTTGAGGAGATTGAATTGTGTGGACCTGTACACACAAGGTCAATGTGGATAGTTGAGAGGCACTTGAAATTTTTGAAGGCTTTGGTTAGACAAAGAGCACATCCCAAGGGTTCTATGGTGGAGGGATACATGGTATACCAGACCATAGTGTACATTACTAAATATCTTCCTAAGTTTGTAGCAAAGATCCATATAGATCGCATTTGGGATCCCAACTCCATTAAAAAATTCGAAGGGGAGTACCTAATGGGGAAAGGTAGATTGAGGAAAGTGATAGGTAATTATAAGATGGTCATGGAGATTAATTAAAATACATTTTACATTTGGTTTTAATGTATATTGTACTTATTTAATTATTAATCTTCAATATTCATCAATTATAAATTAAGGTCGTATACCGTGGTAATTATCTAATTATACGTTGTTTGTGATTTTCAATTTTTTTTGATACAGTTGGTCAAGAGTGGGATGCATTACATTTGTACGTTGCAAACAATCTTGATTAGATGATGGTATGGATTGAACGATGTCAACAATCTGGTTGCGCATTAACATGGGAAGGTGTGGCTTCATTGGTTAAAGAAGCTCATCGTAATGGTGATTCCAATGTTACACCAAGGGAAATTGATTTAACATATGGTTTAAGAGATAAACAAGTATGAATAAATATATTAATCACCCATATTATTTAATTATTTTCAATTATATTGATGTATATATATGTTGAGATTTTTTTTCTTTGCATACATTTGGCCAAGAATAAATATGTTTATCAACTGACGATATTGCAATAAGTTTTACATGTTTGACATATTGTAGGTGAAATGCCACAAGGCTATGTGGTGCAATGGTTGTAAGTTTTGAATTAAATAGTTGGATGACACAAAGAAAACTTGTGATTCTAGGATAACTGCAGTCTTCTAGGTGACTAATGTTTCATCTAGAAGCAACATACATCGAGAAGTCTCAGAAAATCAATACTATGGGATTTTGGATGATATACTTGAGTGTGACTTTAAGTCCTTCAAATTATTTATGTTTGTTGTCCTATGGTATAGACTATGATTGAATGAAAATGATCCTGAGAGAACTGTTATTGAACATGATAATGGATTTACCATGGTTAACACAAGGTATTTGGAGCGAGCTGGAAATGAGCCCTATGTTCTTCCAAGCCAATGTGAGCAGGGATTTTACTCAGAGGTTCCAAGTAAACCGGGTTGGTCATATGTTGTTAAACATGATCCAAGAGGAAGGCCGGTAAAGTATAATGTGGTGGAAGAAGAAGATACTGAAGAAATAGAAGATGATGTAGATGATGATCAAGATCAACAGTTAGTTGATGATGTGCCTGATGAAGATGTCGAAGAGGAAGAACTAGATCATGATGATGTAGGAGTTAATGTTCATGAAGATGATATCCATGTGGATGATGACATTATTGAAACTGATATCAATGACGATGATGATGATATGACCAATCCTTACAATGTTGAATTTGGATCGGATGATACAGACAAAGAGTTGGATGAAGAAGAAGATCAATGACATTGAAATGTATGAGCTATGTGATTGTATTATCTATTTGATATTAATTTATTGATAGAATTATATTTGACTTATGTGGTTACATAATTAATTTATGATGTTTTTAATTTTAATTATGTTTGAATTATATTAGAATATGTTCAGTTAACAGATGTAAAAAATAAAATGGATAAACCAAAAGATGAAAGCGTGAGACCACTGCCTTGTTGGGTTTATGGAGTGTAATGTATGATGGAAATAATTCAAATTGTTTGGCACACAGATGTAGTTTATAACTTGTATAAATGTGCAAGCAAATGACTAAGAAACTCTACTTGAGATAGAATGACAATCCTAGTTATGTGATTCTTCTTATTGATCCATTTAATACTCTTCAGTTACTATGATTGACTAGAAGGTTTTAATCTTTATTTGAAATAACCAAATAATCACATCACACAAACACAACAAATGTGTATCAGTAAACTGAATATATCTATGCTTGATATATCAATTTAGACAACAGAAAAGAATCAAAATGGAGACAACCAAATAATTGTATAATTCCAGAAACAACTGATACCAAGATTAAGCCACAAGTTCAAAAATATTCATTAACTTCATCAAAATTCATACATGCATCTAAGTCTTTTAAAGGAAAATTTCTTTGCAAACTATCTACTGTATCTTTCTCCTATCTGCCTATATCTGTTTTACATTATGAAACAAATATAAATATATCAAAATTGTGAAAGGACGCGTCCTTTGAGAAATGTCTTTTGCTTAACAACAATAAAAAACTAGAAATTATTCTCTATTAAGCCATAAATAGATGTTTGACAGATGATCTCAGTAAGTTGTTTGCTTATGTGTATCAGCATCCTCCAGTGCATTCCTTATGGCTATCTCCATTTCAAAAATATTCTCATTTTGTTGACATGCCTTATCCATTGTTAAATCATTTCTTGTGGTTGTCTCCAAAATTGTTTGTGTCATTGTCTAGCATTCTTCATCCATCCTGTGGTAATAGACATTGTTTTACTCCTCTTCAGTTAAGTACTTGTCCACCCATCTCTGATACTCTTAATCCTTTGGCCAACAAAAATTCAAGACCTCATTCACCTTAGTATTGTAAGGTGTGTACTTCACTGCAACCTGATTGGCTTCTCTTTCAAAAAATTCTAAGAATGTGCTGGTGTTAATTATCTTATCCATACTATTTACCAACAAATCATAGTTTGAATCATCACAAATCGATTTGATTTGTGCATTGATAACTTATGCTCCATCCTGCCACTGTTGCAATGTCTTAACATTTCCTTGTGCATCAATAATGTCTGGCAAAAATGTATCATTCCAGTCATCAAAGCTCTTTATCAGCTCCCTAATTCTTCTACTGAAATCATCAGGTAGGGTATGGAATCTGCTCAATGATTTTACAAAGTTTTGAGTAGGCTTCAATGACTGGGGCCTATTATCTGCATCAAACCTAGAAGCTTTGTACATAATATCTAGATCGTTGGCCCTAGGGATCCATTTCTCAGCCAAAGGCAAAACTGTTTCCCGATCCCTATTGATATTTTTTATTCCATCCAAGAATAAAGAATAAAAATAATGTACAAATGGTAATTTACCATGAACCTTTTCATTAAGATGCATCAAAACTGTGTCAACCACCTCACTTTGTTTGGAAATTTCATCATCCTCACTTGCCTTTAAGGTAGCCTACAATTTTGTGATCCTATTCAACATTTTCTTCTTGGTGGGATCCATAGAATATGCAACTTCTTCTTCAACTGGCCCTGGTGTAGGACTAAGAGCAGGTGCCTGGATGGGGGACCCTGGAGTTAAAACAATTGGAGTAGTATGAGGGACCGATCCTGCAATAGAAGGTAATGCTTTGATACCAGGAGCATTGGAGTATTCTCCCACCTACCCATATTTCAACCTATCTACTTCAGATTGTAGCTCAACATTCATTTGTTGCATCCTACTATCTTCTACAATTATCATATTGTATTTCTCCATGAGACTCTTCTTTTCAACCTCTTCTCTCTCAACTGTCTTTTGGGCCAATTTGGCCACATTTACTGTCAGGCTTGTAGCTTCTGTTGTTGAATTTTCAGAAGCTCTCTTGATGATTAGCCCTCCCCTTTGGTGTGGGCTAATATCAGTTACATCTGGCTTTCTTCCTTGGTGTGCCAATGCCCATATGGCCAGAGTTCCATACTCCTCACTGAAGGCAGAGTCTTGCAGAGCTACCTTAACCTCTTCTTCACTATTTTGTATAGGGTGCTTGGACTGTAAGATAGCATTGAATGCAACCGCATCAACTATGTCCCATACAGGAAAAAGTAAGACACCAACCTGAGTCACAAGTCTTCTTCCCTCCTCAAGAGTGATGCCTTTGAATTCTTCTATTAATTCAGCCTTGACCTCATCATTATTCTCCTGCTCAGACCTATCAGGTCTCGATTCTCTCCTAATCTTGCATTTTTTCTGGTACTCTTCTAGTTTCATCCTCAAAAATAGCTGTAAGAATACAAGAGTCCTTACAAATGCATCATTGTCCAAGAATGCCTTGCAGGCCTCCATCCTGGCATCTTGTACACATTGCCCCTTTACATCCATGTCAAAAAGCAGCAATTGTGTTGATCTAGGAGGGGAATGGATACCAACTTGCATGTCTTGATCAGTCACAATTATCTCATCCATCAAAGTTTCATATGTTTCCTCAACTCTCTGCCTCTTAGGGCTTGGCTCTGATGGTAACACTACAGGATCACCTCTTGGTGGTGAATCTGGATCCACAATCCTTATCCCTCTAGTTTCTTTGATCCTTGGACCCAACTGTGATGATTCTTGCATGACTTGTTTTCCCTTCTTATCCCCTTCATCCTCATCATTGCTCACATTCCTCCTTCTCTTGTATAGAGGCCTATCAACTGGTGACTGATAAGTTGGTCTTGTTTCTTTAGGCCTCACATATAGACTTTCTATACCAAAATCTAATTCCAAACTGACCCTCTTGGTCATCAAGGTGCCCATGATATTTTTAAAATTAGCCATTAAGAAGTCTATTCTCTTGTGAAATGGAGTGAACTCCATTAATGGATCATAATTGGGATCCATTTTATGTATTATAGCCAACAAATTTTCATATGCAACCCATTTTTCTTTATTCAACTCCTGCCTATTCAAATCAAACTCATTTCTGATTAAGTCCTCAAGAAAGTTGAATTCATGTGCAAATTTGCCACCTTTAATTTGTTGTCTGAACAATGCAAAGAATCCCTCAGGGTCATGTTGTCTCCTAGGACCATTCCTCAAATTGAATTCATCAAAAAACCTTCTCAAGTGGAGCCATCCTCCCTTGGAACATAAAAAATAAAAAACAACAGTGTAGTCAGGGAACAAAGTCCCTTTTCCTTTCTTTGTTAGGTTATCCTCGTGAATACAACCTATTTGCCCCATTACTTTGGAAAACCCCATCCTTGATGGTACATTAAAGGGGAGGATATGAGGGGTTCCTTAGAAACCATACACCGTCAAGACAATGCTTATAGGGTAAAAGATGATATCACCCCAATTGTGACACACTTTTAAATTAGGCTTCCTCACCTTCGGTCGGAGGAAGTCATGCAAAATATTCAAGGACTCTTGGCACATTTACCAACAACCGAGCCTTGATTCTAGAGGCAAAGCAATTATCAAACTACAGAAAGTTGGCACCTTCCCTATTGTAAGAAAAATCTGCACTCCTCAACTGTACTGGTAACCTTTCTCCATTCACCTCCTGCCTCAACTCCATTTTTTCTAAGGAGAAAACAACATTCTTGTAAAAGAACATATGCATCAATAGGGAGTACTGGAAAAAAGGAGTGTCAGTATCCCCCACATGCAACTTCATCAAACCCTCATGCATCTTCTCTTATAGGAATGATTCAAATTCATATACCACAGAGAAGTTGGGATGTTGAATCTGGGCTCTCATAAACATGTACGCAACCAACATCATAGTATTAGGGCTAAATTGCAAAATCTGGCACAATGAATAAAATGTTGCCAGGAAGTGACTAGAAAAATAGTTAAGCCTGAAAGGCTCCTGGTCATTTGGGATGATAAGAATTGTTAAAATTCCCACCCTAGCCAGGTGAAGAGGAAGCAACTTCAATCTGAAAAGAGGCTTTAACCTTTTGTACTCCTCCTTCATCTCAAAATCTATTTGGACTAAGAAAGGGCTATACTCAGTCAAATAAAAAATTTGTCGAATCTCATTTGCATTTAGGCTTAGCATAATTCCACCATCATTATCCCTTATGACCCTTGTCATAGGATCATACCATGTTGCCACTGCTCTGAGCAAGTCAACATTAGGGAACACATTTAGCACTGTTAGTTTCCCCATGTCATAACTCCAGGCATTAGAGAAGGGGTGAGGTAAGTTTTGTTGTCCATACCACAGCCTAAAAATTTCAAGACCATTCATAGGAATCCTGGCATCCGCAATGTTATAATTTTTGCACAGTAGACCTTCGCCTAAGGTCTTTCCATTCATTAAAACCAAACCACTCTTCTTGACATTTGTTGACAATGAGAGTTGATCTAGGAATTCATCATACAAATTCCTCTTTAAATAATCAACATGGCTAGAGTGTTGCTTTGGTGGCACCATCTTAAACAATTAGGGCTTCTTTTAAAAAATCAAATCCTTGAAGAAACTAGGGGTACCCAGAACACAAAAATACAACACAACTATGCAATTCCAATAATTTAGACAAACCAATAACCCTACAACAATAATTAACAAAACCCCTTGACTAGTACAATAGAACACTTCACAAAGACACAGTCAAATTAACCCAACAGTTTAGAAAATAACTCACAGGATTTTGCGCCTTGCAGAGAACCAAACTTCACGGTGATCGCTCGAAAAACTTTATCTCTAGCTCTGAACTACTTGGAAAATACTTCAATGCTTTTGTGATGAAGATAGAAAAAGAGTAGATACTTTATGTCAATTGAATTGAGGCAGTAGATGTCTCATCCACCATTAAAGCTCATTTGCATGCCACCCAATGGCTCCAATTGCATTTGATGCGGATTTAAACTTCAGGCGTCGATCTTTTATTTTTTTTAGATCATCGAATGACCATCTTCAAAAGGGCTGAGAAAATATCCATGTCAACATTGAGGGCCCACGATAGAAGCAACGCCAAAGGAATACACGTGGTGCCCACCCATGATATCATGATCACTAAACATCCTGCATCTTTGGATCACACAATGGTGGGAAACCATTGATTCCTACCATCCATGATCGTGTTCACTCATAGTAGTCAGCAGCAACAAACATAACCATCGAGAAATTTTTTACCAAGATTATAAAATCATCGTCGATCTCAAGCACGTGCATCTCAGAGATGTTTTAGTAACCCACTTTATAACGTATTTAAGTCTGACACAAATATTAAATGCTATATTAATACCTTTTTGGTATTGCCAGCTTGGGACACGTGGCACTCACTCGTGATATCGTAATCACCAAACAACCAGAGGTGATGTCATCATGAGATCACGGGGAGTGGTCTGGATCAATCGTAGGAAGATTGATGGTCATTAAAAACATAGTAGTCAGTAGCACCAAACATAACCGTCGAGCAACTTTTTACGAAGATTATAACATCACCGTTGATCTTGAGCACGTGTATCTCGCAGCTATTTTAGTAACCCACTTTATAACATATTTAAGTCCGACACAAATATTAAACACTTTATTAATCCCTTTTCGGCATCGGCAACTTGGGACACATGGCGATTGCCCGTGATATCACAATCACCAAAAAACTAGCGGTGATGTCATCACGAGATCATGGGGAGCGGTCAGGATCAATTGTAGAAAGATCGACGGTCATTAAAAACACCCCCTGCAAAATAAAACAACAATTAAAAAGTCAGGTGAAATAACCTTTTTGCGTATGTAGATTGTGTGGCCGTCGGATGAAGTGATTTCAATCTTGACCGTTGCTCGCATACCTCACAAGGTTTCTGCTAATGTCACAAATATGGTGCGAGGCATATAAGATTCTGCCATCTGTCACATTTGATGGTGGGGACCAGTTTCTCTCACTGATCGATGATGAAGGCTGATGCCGATAGTTGTTTCTGTACCAACGCATCATGGTTGTTCCTCACTAACCTCATGCAATTAAAATTGTAGTTTCAATAATGCTGCGAGGTGTGCGATTTGGTGATGCATGGACTCTGATATTGTGCGCTGATAACAAAAGTGGGGCCCATTTTCATGTTGATGTGGTGCTCGGTAGGTGAATATCCTGTCTGTTTTGTGACTAGAGGGAGAATGTTGTATTTTCAAACTATTTTGACTAAATCTGAGTTGTTCTCGTGGCCAACGTTGCGATTGATCAATGGCTCGTATTTAAAAATAAACTGGTATTATACGATAGCTATTTTATCTCGCACGAGTGAATAGTAATGGCCGAGTTTGACTCTGCCTACATAATTAAATGCTAAAATTTGTGAATTACTATTTCCATTCTGTATTTGTACATTGAGGAAGAATTGCTTGGTATCGAGTGAAGCAAGTTGTGGTTACGATTTCTCAATTTTGCTGCCCTGGATGTTCTGTGATTGAAACTGTAAGTAGCACGTATGCCATTTCTTGTAAATTCAGAATATTTTATGGTTGCTTGCTGGGCAATTCGTGATTGTTTCTTGTTTTTTTTCTTGAAGAATTGATTGAATAGATTCGCTTTTAGAGCTTGTCTAGATAATTTCTAGGGTTTTTTGAATATTGAAAAAATTTCTGTTAAGGCTAAACAAGAAAATTTTAATTATTTTCTATCTGAAAATAAGAAAACCCTAGTTCGAATTATCATTAGTCTAGTATAAATGGCACCCAAGGCCCAAAGTTCTCGTTCTGAAACCACTACCAGGTTTTTATCCGAAGATATTATTGATTTGTTACAACCCTCTACTAGCAAGAAGTAGGAGGGAAAGGTTTTGCTCTATGGGCCTCAAATCTTGGAAGGATTGATAGACAAGCAATATGCAATTCAAGATTCTGAGTTACCATACAGCGGGTGGCAGTTGTTCTCCAATTGGTTTGGGAACAGGAATTTGTCAGTTCCTTTGTGTAACCCCTGGAGGTTAGACCTGGGTAAATTGGTGGTTCCTAATGTTTATATGGATGTAGATCTCTTAAAGGACATTGCTACTAGATATGACTCTATTGCCCGAATCGTCAGAACACATGCTGGTGTGTAGATGATTAAGATAACCAAAGAAGAAATTGCAGAGATTTTCAAATTGCAAGAATGGAGTCAGGATATGGTTCCTGTCGACTTGGAGGTTTTCAAACAAGAATATAGAAATATTAGGGGTTTTCTCAGAACATCCTTGATAATACCTCATTTGGCAGTTTTAGGAGAGGAAAAAATCAGAAGAAGGTAGTAATTGGTAGGAATGAGCCTGAACCTATTCCCGTGGACTATTTCTCTAGTTATTTCAAGAAGACTATTTGTGCTTTATTTCAAGTTCTGGGAGTCAGCTTAAAGAAAACCTTGCCTGCCAATATTATGTATATGGTAGTAAATCTCCAACACCCAACTTTTAATGTAATATAAAAATTTTCCACTTATTTGGCAGAGAAGATGCACACGGTTTTGGTAGCCCTAAAGGAGGGGAAGATATGGGTTGGATTAAGATGGTATTCCTTGTTAATCCACATGTTTTTGTATAGGGGTTAGGCTGTGTTCGAAAAAAATATAGAATTAAAGAAGAAGGAAGGAAACATTGAAATGCCTGCCCAATATTGGACTAGGATTCTTGACATGCATAATCATAAGTTTGATTATGTAACTTTCCATAATGTCTTTGGATCTAAATTAAGGGAGGCTCTGGCTCGTGACCCCCCAAGGATCCCAAAAGAAATTCATGACTTCTTGAGGCCGATGGAGAGAAGGCTTGAATTGAACATAATGCACAATTGGGGAGACATTATCCCCTATTGTAATACCACAGTTTTTAGTGTTTTTGGCACTAATGTCATTCCAAATGTTCTACCAAGGGAGGTACCCTTTAGAATTGGATTTTTGGAAATCATGAGGCAGTTGGGGGGCGCTCAGGAACTACACTTGCCAACTGAACAGAAGAAAGGTTCTTTATTCCCTGAATATAAAACTTTTGCCGATTTTGTTATGGAAAAGGGAGGATGGAAGGAGTTGCATCAATTACTTGGGCCTTATAGGCTAAGGACTGTGCACCCCAGGAATCATGGTCCTAAGGGTTTTATCTCTAAAATGAAGGCAAAACATCATAAAAGAGCTTTTGTCCACAACTTCTACTTTCTAGAGGACATCATCAAGAATATTTTGATTTAGAATTACAAGATGATAGAAAGGCACTATACATTGCCTACTCTAAAATGGTAAAAAGTAAGCAGGAGAAAATACCCGGTTTCAATCCCATACCTAATGCTAAAGATGAGTTTAGTAGGGAAATGTATGCTATTGATAATTTTCAGAGCTTGGTTGGGGTTTTGAAAGATGAAAGGGTTGTGGAAGAAAGGGGAAAATCACAAACCATTGAGGAGTACCCTGAGGTAAAGGAAGAGGAGGGGCCTACTTATCAGCCCCAAAAGAAGATAAGGGTTTTTTCTAAAAGAAATGGAAGTAGGGCTGAAGATGTTGCTAAAAATATTGCACCATCTTCTTCAAGGCAGTCAGTACCAAATGTTGTTGATTTGGATTCTCCTCCAATTTTTCAGAATAGGCTTGCCCACCATCACCAAAGAGCCAAAGGGTTGAAAGGGTAAAGATTGTTGATTGTGATGGTGATGAGGATGATGACATTATTGTCACTCCAGATGAAATGCATCCTGAGATGCCATTGGACCTAGTTGAAATTGCAACAAGTTCAGGTACAGTTTCTTTGAGGTTAGGAAAAGATGAAATCAAAGGAATAACAAGCAATGATGACTTGAGAATAGAAGCCTACAAAGAGTTCATGATGGATGACTCTTTTATTCAAACCGGTGCTTTTAAAAATTTTGTGGGGAGAGAACATACTGTATTATATGCTGAGAAGGTGGCACATGAGATAATTTTGCATCCAGAGCTCCCAAAGAAGGTAATTCAAGCTAAGGTTAGGGAACAAATGAGAGAAAAATTCAAAGCAATAACACCAGAGCAGGGCCAGGAATTGGTACAAAAAAGTGGAGTATTGCTACTCCTTGGATGGGATATCGTTGATTTTGTGGTGTTTGACACAATAAGAAGGGCTAATAAGCCACTTCTTGCTACCAAAGAGGAGGATACATTGGTACTCAAGGGATCAGCCTTTAGTGAGGAATGGGATGCATTGGCAATCTGGTCCCTATCTACTAGCTCTAAAAAGCCAATTGTTGCAGAATCTTCTGACTTCAGTGGTCACTTGGTTGTGAGGAGAGTTGCTGACACCCCAGCATTGGAAGCTGCTGATATGGTCGTGAATGTTTCCAAATTCACTAGAGCAACTATTGAAGATTTGACCAAGGAGTGGGATACTCTGAGAGGCCAATATAATAAAATTATTATTGAATATAATAAGAGTCAACAAAAGGTAGCAGAGTTAGAAACTGAATTGGCTTTATGGAGGCAAAAAATGGATACCATGAGATCTCAAAAGCAAGCCAGTTCTAGCAACACTATTCCCGACCCACTAGTAGAGCAATCTCAACCTCCTGCACAAGCAAAATCTTTGGCTATTGTTCCATATAATATGGGAAAAGTGCTTATCTCTATTGAGAGGGCTACTAGCCCTGGAGGGGGAATTTCTAGGGAGAAAATGATTCATCAGGTTGAAGAATATAAGGAGATGGTAAAGCAAATCCAAGATGCAATAGGGAGAAACAATACAGTGATACTGGACACTATTTTGAAACAGTTAAATAGAACATTCCAGAGTAAGCTAAACAATTTTCATGCAAATTATGTCCTAATGTTGCAAGCACTAAAAATGTTTCCAAGGGATAAAGAATTGGCCATCTCATTGCTAAGCAAATGGAGCCCTAGAATGGAGAATTTGAGATTCATGGCAATAGGGGCAAAACAGCATGGTGATAAATATCCTACTATTATTGCAACATATCAATTGGTCAAGGGAATTGTTGAGCAGAAGTTTCAGTGATTTTATGCCCCAATGGAATCCAATATTAAATTGCTAAAATATGTGTATGATGGAAAGGATATGACCCCATTGCCTCATATTTTACATAGTTAGGATGAAGTCAAACCCCTGCAGGTTTGGAAGGAGCAATTGAACAATATAATGATGTCTCAAACACATGAGATATGCAAAATAATGGCATTTGTATGCTAGAGAATACATTGGAAAAGTTGTCTTTTGTTATAAGTTTCTTAGAGAACTTTGATAAAAAGGCCACATCAATAATGGTAAAGTATGATCCCTATCGAAACAAGGTTGATCAGGTTGTGGCTTTCCAGTGGCCTTCCGAGGAGGAATTTGAATTATGGAAAAAGGTTTTTACTGATGAGATGGAATTACGAGTGTTATAGTCAAGAATTGCAACTTGGTCATGTATAATACAGGTTTGGCCTTAGATATTATATTCTAAAATCGCATTCTCCTTTTGACTCCAAGTACAGGGTGTTGAGGTCGAGTTAATACTATAATAGCTAAGCATGCCTTCGATGTATGGGGAGCGGCCTTTGGAGTGATATTTTCTTTCCTCCTTATCAACTAATGATGATCTTTGTATTATGCTCTCCACTAGCATAATAGAATTGTAAGTGAATCAGGAGTTACTGGTCCAATTACAAATGGACATGTGTACTCTCCGACCTGAAGCTTGTTGGCTCCCTTGTTTTATAAAAGGGAATTTTGGGCCGAGAGAGTGGTCAATTGAAATATCCAAAATATGAGAAATAAGAGTCTACTAATATAGAGAGTATGAATTGTAAGTCCATGTTTTAAAAATTTTTGAGTCAGATTGGAGAACTTTGTTAATCATGGGGTTTTTAAGCATGTTTGTATCAAACTTGTGAATATTTGGAGTTTATTTTATCTCCTATTGTGTTATGATACATGAATTATTAATTAAATGTCGATCAAAGATGATTTTCATTGATTTTCATTTGTTCTTTACTGTGAATTATGTTTAACTACAACTTTGGTTCAAAGGATCAGTTAAATGCTTCAATTAACCAGTAAATTCATGCAATATAACAAATAGGATTCATAAGGGAGTAATAAACTCAAGTATAGATATATGGGTTGTAATGTAATTCATAATAGATCATAAGTGTTCAAAATGAAATTTACCTTGTAGTTCAATTTTCTCTTTTGACTCCTTGCACTGGGATATGGCATTGGAATTCTGATTACGTTTTATTCTCCTATGTTTTGTGTTATGGCATCAGGATATTTTACTCAAAAATTTCATATCAATTTACTTTATGTGAAGTTTGTGATTCTCTGTTAAATGGACATGAGTATTTTTTAAGAAATAGCCAATTTCTTCAAGGATTTGATCCTTTAACATTAATTAGGGATCTATCTGTTGCTTACCTATGTGCAAATTAAATGAATTGTTTAAATATTGTATGTTAAGAGCACATGTTAGGGAATACCCTCCTATATTTTACAAAGTCTGAAGTGTAGGATAATTAGCCTTATTGCTATTCTTGTTAAGTTGGCCATACTATTCCTAGTCTTTTATTATTGAATGTGGTGAGTTCATAAGAGCTTCTAGGAAACATGTGTTGGTTGAAGTAAAAAAACACCAACAAGTTCAATTGACAACATGATCTATTGAGTAATTACAAAGAATTCATAATTTGAAATTCTATATTTTGACAACATGATCTACTGACAAGTAGGAAGTATTTTTCACATTGTGTCAAATTTTGATATTGTTATCAGGATTCAATTATGTAGTTTTACAAGTCAAACTCATTGACCCATGTTTCATGAGTAGTGTTTCACAAGAACCCATCTCTCATGATAATGAATGGTCCACTTAACACTCATTGTGTCTAAATGATTCTCAAAGCGATGAAGCACTAGGCCTTCCTAGAAGGCACCCATCCCAATATTACATGATCCATGATTTTATTAATAATTGATCATTTTGGATTTTGACAAACTTGACACACAAATGAAAATTTGAAAATGAACTTAATGTATCACAATTAAGTTTCAAATTGAGTAATGCAATAGAAACTTAAACAAATTGAGATATTGTTATGAGGGTAGTGATGCAACTTTTCTAATTAGAGTGTATTCCATGAGATTATAATTCTTTGAGATATTTTGTCAAATAGCTCACAAGATTTGTCTATCCTCCCACATTTTACATAGATTTGAAAATGGAGTTTACAACCACAATATTTGAGAAAATTCATCTTCATATTATGCTTTGATGGATGTCTATACATTGTTCCAAATCTCCCATATTAAGGAAATCGACAAGGATTTTGGTGAAGGTTGTGAAATTTGTCTATGCATCTACCAATTGCATTTGATTGAAAGTTTCTAAAACCTTTTACAAAATTCCATTATGTATATTCTACAATCATTATAGTCCATAATTTCACATTTATTTGGTTTTGCATCTACCAATTTTATTTGCTTGAATTTTCCTACCAAATTTTCAATGTAGATCCATTTTGTGTATATCTTACAATCTGTTGGTGTTCTTTCCCACATAGGATTTGCAATTTTGTAAGAGGTAGCCAACCTCTATTATAAAGAACTGCAAAGGATAGTGGCCAACTAAAAAGAGTCAATCAAAGATTGACATCTCCTACACTTTTGGCTCTGTGAAACCAAGGTGGGTAAACCCAAATGTGTTCACAAGAATGTTTCATGATTGGTAAGAACACTTCTTCTTACACATGCAGTCCCCACTAACACTAACAGACAGTCATTACCTCAGTTGTGGCAAAACCAAAGAATAATAACAGATATCCCAAAGCAAGGAGACTGAAAATTATCATAAGATCTATATCCCAATAAGAGATAGCAGTTGATATTTGTTAAAATGTTTGGGTATTGAATTACCATGCTTAGAGTCACACTCCTATACCTAAAAGGAATTTACCAATACCATATAGTGCCTCATCCATTGGGTGGGAGTCATATAAAACATAATTCAGATGAAATTGAACTTATCACCATAGTGCTTTGCTACCATGAGATTTGTCAGTATATTAAAACAATACTCCTTAGTGAATCTTGAGCATATAACCATAAACATGCAATTTGTGTTCAAGCATTTGATTAACTCATTAAGTCAAAGCAAGAGAACAAATTAAACTTTCAACTACACCATTGAAATTGAATGAACAAACCCTTGATAAATCCATTCATAATCCATGGCCCATACACAGGAGAGCAAAATGTCGTAATTTTTTTAGATTTCTTTCAATATCAGTAATTACAAAAGCATAGTATACTTATTTCATACTATTCCCAACCCAGCATGATTTCCTACATAATACCTTCAAAATCATGGATTACCACTAACTGTACCTATTTTAAGCCTTTAGACCCCAAAAAAATAACAACCCTTAACAATGAGCCGTCAAATCTCCTTTATAGGATAGGAGAGCAAAAAAGCAATAGGCTACATTGTTCATTCCAAAATTGAATTTCATTTAGAATGAAATTTAAATTGACAGTCCTCATCATTAGAAAAAATGATAATCAGTTCAAGGAATCAAAACAGTTATACTATTGTAACCAACCAGAGCTAAAGACAAAAGAGTGTGGCAAGCACGCGTACATCCACATCAACACACTACCCAAAAGTAACACACCCAGTAACTACAACTACTTGCAAGACATATGGCCCCGGTAGAGGCGACCTCTCCTGGTCCTCGCTTTAGTAAGAAGTGAGACCAACTTCCTTTTATCTGCTTTAACACATGATTTGGTAGCATGGCACGATGCCATCATAGTTATTGGGGCAACTATGAGGGGCTCTTCATTGACCCCCAATAGCTCGGTCATGGACACCAAGTAACGTTGGTAGTCTGAGTCAGTTTCGGACCCATCACCATCAGAACCAGAAGACAACACCAGTGGGGACTTGGAGCTCCCCGTCTCTTTAAAATTAGCATCATGGAAAACCTTGGGCTTGCTAAGGATAGGTTGTACCTCATCAGGCTGTAAATTTCTCACCTCGAGTCTATTCCTTCTGCACATAGCGGAATGGTCCATTGCAAAGAACACCTCACAAAATACAGGAGAGACACGACCACCTAAAAACAAGACAACTCAAAATGCAATGATAATACCAGATAACACAATGAGCATTTATAGAGTTAATTGGTGTGAGAATATTAATTGCTTGAATGCAACACGAGCATTCGAGCATTTTAGTGGTTGATGTAGCCACCAAAAATTATGCCAATTATTCTTGGCTTGCGAAGGCCTGGCAGACAACCTATCATTTCATTTATCAGGAGAACAATGTTTGCACGCAAGAAAATTAGGCGAGGATCCACTGAAAAAACCCGTGCCATTAATGAGAACATCTTGCAGAGAGCAAGAACTCCCAACGCGGATGAATAGGAACCCAAGAAAAATCAAACCGTTAATGCGGATCGAACATGGCAAGTCGAACAACTCAGATTGAGTCAACAATCATTTGAAAATCCACATCAGCACCCTAGGAGAACTGTGCCCAATCACAACCCAAGAAAACAAGAGGTTGCAACTAGATAGTGGGTCCCACCTAGCCCTGTCACTTCAACAACCAGGCCATGTGTCGCCTCTTCACAGACCTCGCAGTGCCCTCAGGGGCCTTTAATCTGATCATGCGAGATCCATGAGGAAGGATTATCATTTATCTCCCTCGTTAATACCACACGGGTAGTAAATTTTAAGTCCCGCCACAATCCTTGTATGATCCACATGATTTTTTTATCCTTTTCTGAAGAAACTATTACAATATATTTCTTATTTATGTACTTATTTTCCATACATGTTTATAAAATTTTGAAAATATTAATAATATTAATTTTGGCAAGACATTAAAAGACTGTTGATTGTAAAAAATATGCATCCTAATGTGAAAATGCAAACAATGGAAGCAATGACTATAACACATAATTTTTTATGTAGTATCCAATTCAAAGAATCATGTTACCCTCTACCTTGAATTTTTTAGTATAAAAAGCTAAGGAAATGCTATAAATAAGATAATAAGTTGACTATTAGCATATATCAATTTTTATAGAGATGTAGATTGTTGGATGTTGTGGTTGTCATTGATGTCAACACTATTAGCATTAATGTCTTAAAGGTTGTATATGTCGAGGATATTGAGAAAATTAGAATAAATATGTTGTAGATAGTCTATGAAGTTGTGAAGATCAGAGTGATGAATTTTTTTTACGTTGGTATTCTAAAGTCGTGTATTAAAGGGTTTGTTGCTGAGCCTATCTAGTATATCCTCTGGAAGTTTCAGAGGTGTGCATCAAGATTGGAGCGAGTTATGAGTTTTTGTGTTCCTACAGTTATTTTTTTCCTATAGTTGATGTTTCTGAAAGAAGAGAATGTAATTCTAGTGAATTGAATTGTTGTGTATGCTCTTGAGATGTTCGTTGATGTTTCTTGATCTCATACTCTATCATTGTGGCATTTCCACGTTGATCAGTGTGCTCGTGATTATCTTATGTAAGGCAGTGAGCCTTCCCTTTGAGTAGTGAGTTGTAGGCAGTGTTCTTGAATGCATGTGCATTCCTTATTCATTTCTTTTATACTTTTAATAGGGTATAAATTGTGGATTAACCTCCATCGTGGTTTTTCCCCTAATAGGGTTTGTACACAAAATCTTGGTGTTATGTGTGTTTTTGATGTGTTGTTGATTCATGCTTTCACTGTTAATTATCAGATATGAGATTAAAGGTTAATAAGATTAAATAAGTTTCAAGTTTGTAACAATTGATTCACCCCCCCCCCCTCTCAGTTTTCTATCCTTATTTTCCAACATAGATATCTTCTAGTTCAAAACACACAAAACAATATTCAGTAGATAATCAACTATCTTTCATTTGTATAGTGATTAAATATTTATCCCTATAGGAAACAAGTAGAGTATATAAAGAAAACTAACAAAGCCACAACTACCCCTATTTTGTAGTTTGGTGTGCATTACTTCCTCTCCCTAATCTTCTCTGATTATTTTGAAGAGACCAAGTGTTGTAACTAAACTATGGTTCATTCTATGTGCATGTAATTTTGATCTTCATATAAAAAATTTAAAAAATATTAATCTACTCTTTTCAAAACACAAACAACACTCAGATTTAGTATAAGAGTCAACCAATCATAAGGAAAAAATAATATGAAGACGAATTTCTCAAATCTTGTGGTTGTAGATGCCCTTTTGAAATCTATGCAAAATGTCAGAGGATAGACAAAGCTCATGAACTATTTGACACAATGCCTCGAATAATTGTAATCTCATGGAATACACTCTAATTAGAAAAGTCTCATCACTGTCCTCATAACAATCTATCAATTTGTTTTAGTGTCTATTGTGTTATACCCAATTTGGGACATGTTGTATACCAAAATAGACACTAAAATAAACTGAGAGATTACAATTCTTTGAGACATTTTGTCAAATATTTCACAAGCTTTTTCTATCCTTCCACATTCTTTATAAGTTTTAAAAGGGCATCTACAACCACAACATTTGAAAAAAATCATCTTCATATTATGCTTTGATGGATGTCTATACCTTGTTCTAAATCTCCCATATTAAGGAAACCAATAAGGATTTTGGTGAAGGTTGTGGAATTTTTCTTTGCATCTACCAATTGCATTTGTTTGAAAGTTTCTAAAACCTTTTCAACAAATCCATTATTTGTATATTCTAAAATCATTATAGTACACAATTTCACATTTATTTGGCTTTGCATCTACCAATTGTATTTTCTTGAATTTCCCTACAATATTTTCAATGTAGATCTCTTTTGTGGATATCTTATAGTCCTTGTAGTCCACATCACTTTGTTTTTTGAAGAAACTATTACCATATATTTCTTATTTATGTTCTTATTTTGCATACATGTTTATAAGTTTGATATTACAATTAATAGTATTAATTTTGGCAAGACATTAAAAGATTTTGTTGATTTTAAAAATATATGCATCGACCCAATGTAAAAATGGCAACAGTGGAAGTAATGATTGTAACACATAAATTTTTATGTAGTATCCAATTCAAAGGATCATGTTACAATTTAGGGTTATGATTGGGTATTTAATTAGGGTTAGGATTTAGTGTTCGAGTTAGTGTTAGGTTTAAAGTTAGGGTTAGGGTTAGGAAAAATAATGTTAGGATTAGGGTTAGATTAGGGTTTATGTTTGTCTAGTATTTGGACTAATAAATTATAAAGGGAGGTATGGTTGTTCAAGGAAAGGAGCACCATAGGGATGCAATTGGGTTGCACCGAGAGTCCATAGCCGAACACCAAATGGAAAGGGTGTTATAGTACTCTTCCTTCCAGGAGCGAAAATAAGTAGCTCCCGCTTCGAGTCCCATAGTGACTCAGGTGTTCATCATAGTCTTAGGAGCGAGGAAGTATATTTTTCCCTGGCTATGAAGTGAGGGGTTTTGTGGTGAACCGAACGTCCCGAGCCTTGTGAATGCAGTAATAGGGCCAACATGGGTTAGTTCCTAGACATGTCATCGAGGGAGCTAGATGTTGGAATAATTTTTTAATGACCATCGATCATCCATCAGTTGATCCTGACCGTTCCCCACAATCATGAGGATATGAAAAGAAAAACCAAAAAATAACTAACTATAAATAATTAATAGAAGAACAAAGAAAAATAGCACATAAATAACTAACAAACAACAAGAAAAAACCACAAGTTGTATCATGTCTTTTGGGGAGTCACATATCCCAAATCATATCATCCTTAGGGTATTTCTTTCTATCCTTCTTTAAAACAAGACTATCAAGATTACCCTTCAACCTTCTTTTCTAGAAATCCCACACAAAATTCTAGAGTAGAAGCATAGAAGTAACCTATGGATCACCTTATTACTAAAATTAAGCACATTATTGACTCTTTCCTCCAAAGTTTATAGAATTTGCTCCAAATAATTAAGAGAATTGGTGTTATGGCCACAATGAGAACATAAATGCACAAGATCAAACTTATTGTCCACCTAAATTCCCTTACCCTTGACATCATCCATGGCCACCATATATCATTTTTAGGGACTAAATTCACATAATTTTCAGCCTCTCAATCATCCCCTATGTTAGAATACTTAGTGTCATAAAGAAAATTCATTTCTGAAAAAGGTTGACACCAAAATCATTGGAAAGAGAAACATCTTCCTCTTACATGAAGTCTTGAGAGTGATTGAACTCTTTGTTCCCACTATTGATGCAGTCATTGTCCTTGTGATCAACAAAGCCTTTGTTGTTAATTAGAAACAACTAGTTCTACATTGGGTGTAGTGCTAGGGGTAGTATAAATTATGGCCACCAACCTATTAGATCTTCTTAAAAGGTTCCCTTTAAAATTTTTTCCTATAGAAATCTTATTATTAACAGTAGCAACAATAAGTACCTTATTCATTGTTGCCCACAAGTGAGGACTAAAATTTAGGGTTTTTACTCTTAGTCTTGGAGATGTCAACATCACTAGGAATGTCCAAATGGATATGAGAGGCAACTTTCAATAGAGAACCAATGGAAAAAATATTAGGGCAACCTAAGTCATCATAATCAGCCACAACTTTACCAAGCTCAAGATTTCCCTCCACCACTTTACTAGGCACCTCATCAAATGTAATTTTTTACTTGACAAGGAATGAGGAATGTTTGATAGGATTTCTCTTACCTTTAGGAGGAGAGGGATCATGCAAATCACTAAGATTCCCACCTTTAGCTTTGATAACAATAGGGGTAGGGAATAGATTGGACTTTGAAATAAGAGACCTAACAGAATTCTAAGAGAACATAGCAAGGTGGACTTATGGAGTCTAAAAATTAACCTCTCATGTAGAGGCATCACAAATTTATCCATTAAGACCTCCTTACCTAAACACTTAAGAGAACTTAGGAAAAAATAAGGAAAACAAGCAATCTTATTATGTTTAAGATGGTCATGCGAGAAATGGTAATGAAAAACACATTTAAAACTACCTTCAACACTGAAGTACTTAATTGGCACTCTACTAAACTCATCATTCAAAACCATTCTATAATTTGATGAGTTCTCCCCTTTTCAATATTTGGTTGATGGTTTCTGTGTCCATCATTTTTCCCTATTAATGACCTTCCTACCTTCAATATTCAACCTAGTAGCAACTTTGATGGTTTCCTTTGAAACAAGAAATCTAACACCGCCCACAATAACCTTTTTATCCTTTTATGAAGCAGAAAATTATTTTGAAAGGACTTGACCAGAGCAACGTAGGGACTGAAAGTAGGGAGCAATTATACCCTCTTAAAAAATGTCATAGCATGGCATTATTTCTTACCTCCTTAGGGTATGTGAGTTTAGTGTGGCATCATATATCCCCTGTAGTATCTAAACCCTTGTAAAAAATATTAAAATAATAAATATACATTTGGAACTTAGTAGGAAGAAAAAACAAGCATTCACCTAAGAGAATAGGATTCACAAAAATTTGAGGCTTATTCACTATCATGCAAAACTAACCTGTTCATACGATCATACCATGGAGAAACCTCCCAACCATAAGTGACTTGATTGAAGTGACTATATCATTATTTTTAAGTAAATGAATATTTATGGAAGCTTGGGCATAATAATTAGAAGGACCATAATTACCAATACTAACATTATCCAAGCAACCTGCAAGGGGTTCATAACAAGACTATTTAATGACATCAATTTGGTTGAAGGAAATAGCATCCATTTGAAAGCCATTCCTCAAACATAATCACAAGGGATAAAAATACCCCTCTTGAGCCAAAGAAATATGATACATAGACATCAACAATTATCACTAGGGTAAAACTTAATACCCTTCCCCAAGCACCCATTAAATGACAATTTCATTATTTTCATTATTAAGGTTATTGATAATACTTTGAGAAGTAAAGTAACTTTGTATAGACTGATATGGCCCAATGACATTAAAAATATCATCTATGCAATCATATAATAAGTCATTAATAGAAAAAGGAAAAGATGAAATCCAACAACTAATTAAACAAGGATCATATAGAGATGTCATATTAGGAAACCTCTAACAAATTCTATGGTGCAACAAGCCATAGTATTATTAAACTCACCTTAACAACAAAGTGTTAAAAATGGGAAATATTCCTTTGACAACATACCCTTTAGGTTCCAATTCATAAGCTCATATGCATGCCCAAGTTTTTCCACTTGTTTAATCCATTTCCAAATGAGCAATTTTCCAAGCGTGAAGAATGAAAGAATAAACACAAAAACATGTATGATAGTAGAGGGAGTATTTTATTTTGCATTGACTCTAAATTATGAAGCCCCTTTCTTTGGCAAGGAGATTCCATGTGTGTTCAAAAATTCTTGTTGCACATGTTTCCATTACTCATGTTGCTAAGAACCTTGCAAATCCTCATATTTGAAGATTGAAAAAATCCAAAGGTATATTTTATGGCCTCCCTTTAACCAAGGAATTTGGTTTCACAAAGTATCCTAGGAGTTTTATTATTTCCCTCATGACTATAATAGGCTTGGCTTACTTTATATTCACTACTCTAAATTGCGCCATAATAGGCTTTGCTTGCTTTATATTCACTACTCTCAATGGCGCCATAATTTTAAATATAATTAACATACTCTAAAACCTAACTAAACCAAGTTGTAGCTCGTCAAATTGGACAAGCGAAAGGTCAATACCAACGCTGAGGAAGAGTTTAGAGGAGTGAAAACAAGGTCAATACCAGCGCCAACGAAGAGTTTGGAGCTAAAACAAGGTCAATACCAGCACCGAGGATGAGGTTGAGGGCACTCAGGGAAAATTGACGACCAAGGGACAATGAGTACTGTAAGTTTGGCACCCCCATTCTCTTTAACCTACAATTTTCATGCCTAGTTTCCAAAGATCTTCTCATACATTGGCCCCCCATTCTCATAAAATGGTATACGATAAGACAGAAAAAATAAAATAGCTTAGTCTTTCACATTTTTATAGTGATTACTAGAGGCACATACACCAATTCTTCATAATAGAAGAATTTGATCATACTTTTCCAATGATGGCATTATGAGAAAAGCTTAGGTTAAATGAATAATTCCTAGCTAAGTTCTTGAAATCATGTCCAATCATATAAGAGAAGACCATTGCTATGTGTACTTGGATAACATGGGGAAAGGCTCTTTGGGCTCTTTCATCAATCTACGTATTGTTAAATTTTAATACCTAAAAGTGAGAATGAAGAATCTTTCCTAGGATGGTGGCCAATTATGCTTCTCAATACCTAGATTACAAAATCCTTGTCAATATCATTGCCATCACAATTAAACCTATTGCTTGAGATATAGTCATAGAGGTAAAAAAATTGTCTTTCTTGATAGTAGATACATTCTAGACAATTCAATCCTTGCATCAGAGACTGTTGAATGGGACCAACAAACTACTCATGATGCCCTTACTATTAAGTTAAAAGTTTGACAAGGCATATGATTCCATCAAATTTCCTTTCATTTATAAAAGGCTCAAATGGATTTATTTTCAACCCTAAATTATTATCACACATTCAAAATTACAAAATACCAGTTAATGAAGAACCTTCATTTGAAGGTGATGTCATCATGACCTTTGAATGAAGAACCTTCATTCAAAAATGATGCCATGTCAAGACTTTCAAATGAAGGTATTTTTTATTTTAAATATTTCATGTCCAAAATGCTTTATAAAAGGAACCTTGGCATGAAGGACCTTTAAATGAAGACCTCAATTCAAAGGTCCTTCATTAGAAGATCCTTCATTAGAAGGTTCCTTTAATGCCATCCCATTATAGCTCTTAGAGTTGTTAGAGATATTTTTGTTTTGAAGTAGAAATTGGACCATCAAACAGTGTCACCATGACTCTACCAAGATATCCATCAAATTCATAAACCCTGACTTAACAACCACAAATTCATAAGAAAATTGCCCCTATCAGCCCTAGGGCATCAATTCAATGCCAATTTTATTGCTTTAAAAGACCCCTAAATGCAATGAACCTCTATCATACCATGATGCACACCAATCCACCGTGTTACAGTTCAAAGACAATGGGTGGATTGGTGGATGTCATTTCTATTTAGCTCTCAAACCCTTACATAGGCAAAATAGGGAAGTCCCTGTAAATCTAGTAAAGATGTGCCACTCCAGTCATCAAAATTCTTTACCAGTTCTTTAATCTTCCTACTCAAATCATCAGGTAAGGCTTGAAAACCTTGCAGTGATTTTACAAAAACTTGAGTAGGCCTTAATGATCGGGGCATGTTGTCTGCATCGAATCTAGAGGCCTTATACATAACATCTAAGTCATTGGCCCTAGGGATCCACTTCTCAACTAAAGGAAAAACTAATTCCTGATCCCTAGTAGAGTTTCTTATTGAATCTAAGAATAAAGAATATAAAGAATAAAATTATGGTAATCTACCATCAACTCCCTAATTCAAATGCCTAAAAAATGTGTCTACAACTTCATTTTTCCTGGCAACTACTCCCTTCTCACTTGCTTTTAGAGCTGCTTGTAGCTCTCGAATATTATTAAGAATCTGATATTTGGTGGGATCTACAAAGTACTCAACCCCTCTTCAACTAGCTCTAATGAAGGACTAGGAGCAAGAGTCTGGATGGGGGACCCAGGAGTAGAAACAATTGGAGAAGTTGGATATACTGATCTTGATGTAGAACGTATGGCCAGGATACCAGGAGCACTAGAAGACTCCCCCACATGTATGTACTTCAACCTATCTACCTCAGTTTGCAGCTCAACATTCCTTTGTTGCATTTTGCTATACTCTCCAATAATGGTGTTATACTTCTCCATCAAACTTTTCTTCTTAGCTTCTTCTTTTTCAGTTGTCTTTTGGGCCAATTTGGCCACATTTATAGTCAAGTTTGTAGCTTATGTAGTTCAAGTTTCAAAATCTCTTTTGATTATTAACCATCCCCTTAGGTTTGGGCTAATATCAATAACATAGGGCATGGGCCAACCTAAACTTAGGAAGTAATAAAGTTAGGCAAAATATTTAACTCAATTTTTAAAAAGGGGCCCGACCTAGATGAAACAATCAAACATAAGAAATTTTAATACCCACTCCAAAAAGGTAATGGCCAAAGATATCTCACCCAAGGTTTTACATGGAGCATTAGGATTTTTATGAAAGCCAAGGTAAAACCCAACCTTAGGTTCCTCCCAAACAATGTAACAAGCCACGACAAGGGCAAAACATAAATGGAATTCAAAGAACAAGATTTGAAACTCCATCAAATCCACCATGATGGACACCAATCCACTAAGTTACAATTCCAAGATAGTGGGTGGATTGGTGGATGTCATTTCTATTTAGCCCTCAAACCCTTACACAGGCACAACAAGGAAGTCCTTGTATTTTATTGTTTAATCCCACAAAATAATGATTGAGAACTTCAAAACAAATGCAAATGAAAGGAAACACATATATTTATCTACACCAATGATCTCAGAGCATTTTAAGTTTGTATGAATCCATACAACACAAAAGAACTTCCGAAAAATTGCAAAAACACATAAATTGCTTCAAGAACGTGGTATCTGATATGAAATTTTGGTATCAACTCCTCCAGCAATTGCAATGGGATGGGAATACAATATGATAGAAGTGGGATAAAAAATGCATCGTTTGAAGTATCAAACCAATATGCAAAGATGAAAGAAAGTGCTAACCCCTTAAACTGAAAAAGTTTCTTTTAACTTTAAGTTTGTTGGGTAGTCAATTATTTTAAGTTTTCAAATCCTACCATCATACATAATCAAAATGTTGTTGCTTCAAATGACTATGAGCACTAACTTTCACTATTTGAAGATGTCGAAACCTTGTCATAGAGAATTAGAACATTGATAAACTTATGATGACTTTACTAGGCCTAGTACACACTCCCTCCTCGTTAACCACTTAGACATATGGAAATTAAATGTAAATTTGCTGTTATTGTTAGTCATGTAGGTGTCCAATAAACCACTTGGTGGTGTTTCCCTTCAAGTTGATTTACTTGAATGAAGAGAAAAAGTCCTTTGATTACAATTTGAGAATACATTTGACACCTTGGTTGTGTAATTGGTGGACCATAGTCACATTTAACACTTGTTACAAATTTTGGGAGTTAAAACATTAAGTAGATTTGATTTGTGATGGACATATTTGTATGGTAGTAACAATAACTTACAATCTATCAAGACTTGATTACCTTATAACCTATCAAATTCTAGCGATGAAATGATAGATTAATCATAATATCACCTTCGGATCACATTACCATGAAAGAACTTCAACCAACATCCTTATGAGTGCAAGTACCACCAAATAGATATTTGTCAGATTTGTCTTCCTCGAGCGAGGGAAATTCAGGAAGAGAAGAGGAAAGTGAGACATGTAGAATGTCTAAAAGAGGGAGACCAACTAGAGGTCAAAAGATTAAAATAAAATTTCATAAACGCATGGAATTTTTTCTTGCTGAAAGGGGGTCATGTTCTTATGATGATGAGAGCATAGGCGACATCGAGGTGCCCTTGAGGTACAAACATCTATAGAAACAATGGGTACCCAAGGAACTTCCTCCAATAAACACCGATCTTTGTGTCAACGAGAGGATATATCGCATAGCACCATTGTCATTACATAGTTTGGGCCTATTTTGCATGGACGGCATAAAGGTCTGTTATGAAAAAGTTACTAGGTCGATGGAGTATGTTGGACCCTATTACAGTTACAAAGATTGGATGCATCTGGTTCAATATACACGAAGTACGCGTAGGTATGCACTATCAGCAAATTATATACATTTAAAAGATAAGGATCAAAATAAAGGAGTGGTTAGGTACATTGATGGGAGGCCAAAAGCATCATGGAATATTGCAGAGTTTATAAATAGTACATGACCTAGGTCAACAAATAAGCAACCCAATTGTATATTTGAGGCGCGAGAGGGAAGTCGTGTATTCGTATGTGCGATAAAATCAATAACTGGAGGGGAAGAGTTGCTAATCGATTACAATTTGATTCTCTTAGATACAAAGACAATTACTATGGGGGTGGTATGTACTATATACTATTTTACCCAACCTCTAATTAATGACTCCAATAGACCATTTTATTACTATGTTTTTTTTTGTAAGTCTATTGGTTTCATTTCAGTAATATTTTTTATATTTAATTTTTGTCACAGTAGGACATTGATCATACAAGGAAGGCTCCGGCCTAGAGTGCAGATTGTGATCCATCTTCAGGTGCTTCTATCTGACAGGTTTACCTTATTATAATTGTACAAATTAGATACAAGCAAAAAAAAATATTATTATGTTTTTTTCATGAGTTTATTGGGTTAATTTTGATAATGTTTTTAATATTCTTGTTGCAGTTGGTTGATCGGGGAAAGGCACCAGAAGTACAGGAGAACATCCATATGGAGGTGGAGTCACTATTATGTGATGATGACATCGCATTTTCCACAAACCATGTGGATATGATGAGGAAGGCCCAAAGAAAATGCAGTCACGAAATCCTTAAGTTGGTATTCATAGTGCCTCAAACAGATGAGATAAGAGAAAGGGTTAAACTATTGTCTGACAGAGCACAAAACTTGCAAGTAAGTTGTCATGAGATCTTTAATTATAACATAAGTTCATTCATGGTTTTATATTTTGTACTCTTTTATGTCATGAACTAAAATATGTGTTGTTTTTACAGGATTATTTAAGTCCTCATCATGCTGCTGGCCATGATCAAGGTACTGCAAGTGTTTCTCGAGAAGTAGGGGACGATACAAGTGTCAATCCTAATCTTCTCGCACACACAACACTTTATCCGGCACCATCATTCATTCCTATATTGTCGATTGAAATTTTGGCAACACATGTAGGCATTCGGTAGTCCATCATCTGGTAGCAAACACATGCCACCACATGTGTCAGTACAAAGGCCGCTAGTACTGGTGATGTTTTAGCAGCATTTCCTGGATCTTCTCATCTTACTAGTATGGGAACATTTCTGGTCACATTTGTGGTGACCGAGGATTTCCTTCCCATAAAGATAGAGAAGGTCCCAAGTACTTTAAAATGTTTAATTATTATTATATATGATCCAATTGAAATTTACATATTGATCACTCTTTATAGACTAATGATCCCATGATCATTTTGCAAGAGTGGATACAAAGGCCGCTAGTACTAGTGATGTTTTAGTAGCATTTCCTGGATCTTCCCATCTTACTAGTACGGGAACATTGCTGGTCACATTTTTGGTGACCGAGGATTTCCTTCCCATAAAGATAGAGAAGGTCCCAAGTACTTTAAAATGTTTAATTATTATTATATATAATCTAATTGAAATTTACTTATTGATCACTCTTTATAGACTAATGATCCCATGATCATTTTGCAAGAAATGATGTTTTTTATAAACATCTAAGTGATATTACATTGGAGCTCTTTGGGCCCACCATACGTACATAGTGGAATGCCCAAAATCAAGATTTAAAAGATGAGCTCATTAACCGTTTAGTTGTGTTGTTCGGTGATAAAACATTCAACCGAACCAAGGTCCTTAAGAAAGCTGGTACCTATCTAAAGTATGTGAGGGACCAATATAGGTCACATTTAGAGAAGAACAAAAAGTACGAGCATCCCCCCATGATTCCAAAAAGGGAGTGGAAGGACTTGGTGTTGGATGGAAAGGAGAAGGCTGAAAAGAAGAAAGGAAAGACACCACCGGGCCAAGCAAGGTATGTGATACTATCAACAATTTAATTATATACTGATTACTCTTTCTTTTTACATAATCTAACATATTTCAATTTTTTCATAGGTTGCCCGACACATCGAAGGCAACAAAGGCAAGACTAGAAAAACACGGGCAGCACAAACTTGGCTCTGGTGGTTATATGAAAAAGCCGCACGATTTGTAAGTATCAATAAATGAAATATTGCATCCAAATAATAAATTGCAAACAATTTTGGTTTTATCACACCATAGAATAAAAATTCATGATCGCATGCAAAAATGCAGGGCTTTGATTTCAACAGAGTGCCCACAGAAGAGGACCTGAAGATTGCCTTCCACCAAGGCTATGGAGCCCTGACTGAATAGCTAAGAGTCTCGACTAGGCAAACACAATCTTCCACTGCATCCAACATAGGTAAATAAACTCAATAAAGTTTATTTCAAATTGAATACTTGTGCAATCTGTTCAATATTAATTTCTACCATAATAATGTGCCTATTTGTTTTACACAGATAAGCAATGATAATACTGCACATGACACTGGAATGCAGCCTGGTGAGGGTGGAGCGCAACCTGCCGATGAAGGCCATGGTGTGCATCCCGGTACTGGATGTATTCATGTGCTATACAAAATAGTATGGATTAATACAATTAAACATCTTTAATTGCATTTGGTGTATTAATCAATGTAACCTTTCATGTTTCAACTTTAGAGCATGTAGAGCGTGATCAACATGTTGAGCATGATCAGGCTAGACAAGATCAGGAACATGATGTGGCTCCATCAGGTAAAGAGGACCACTCTAATGTTCTTTTAAACATATTTAATTGCAATTGGTGTATTAATTAATGTAATCTTTCGTGTTTCAACTCCAGATCAGGATTTAGAGGGTGTTCAGCATGTTCAGCATGAGGCTATAAGACAATATCAGGAACATGATGTGGCCAATTCAGGTA
Organism: Sequoiadendron giganteum; assembly: GCA_007115665.2. Taxonomy (NCBI): domain Eukaryota; kingdom Viridiplantae; phylum Streptophyta; class Pinopsida; order Cupressales; family Cupressaceae; genus Sequoiadendron; species Sequoiadendron giganteum. The sequence continues at coordinate 594,160,215 of CM021100.1, forward strand.
AAGAGCACCACTCTGATGTTCTTTTAATTAATGAAATACGTGTAACAATAATAATAAAACATATCAATTTAACATTTCTTTGCTATTGCAGCAGACCCCCCCTTGCAGCCGCATCCACGTTGTGAGTACACGACTAGGCATACATTAAGATCACGAGCAGAGCTCAGAACAACTGAAGGGGGGACAATGATTTTGAAAATGATACTCCACTTCAGCTTTATTTAGCTGCAAAAAAGAAACAAAAAAAGAAGTGATTGTAATCATATTATGACAAGTTGACAACCATATTTTTGATAATATGTAAAAACTGAAAAAATGAATGTTATATGTTAATGAATGAATGTGAATATGTTAATGAATAAATGTTATATGTTAATGAATGAATGTTATATTTTATTAATGGATGAGTGAATGAATGTTATATGTTATTAATGGATGAATGAATGATTAATGTTATATGATCAGGTATGGGGAATTGAGAGTGATGTGAGGGGGGGGGGAGGGGCCAAATGAGCTTCCACCTTCACATGGTTGGCCCTATTAAGTAGAGAATATTAAACTATTCTCAAAACAAAGAGAAGATCAATAAGGTAAGAAATGCATCGTTTGAAGCATCAAATCAATATGCAAAGATGAAAGAAAGTGCTAACTTTCACTATGAACATTGTGTTGTGTGTGGGTTTGGATCATAATGTAATGTTTTTTTTTTAAATTTTAGTGGTCTCTAAAATTTGAATTAACCATGAAATTTTTATTTTGGATCTTTTTGTTGATGGGAGGCTTCCACTTAACCATGAAATTTTGTACCATCTGCAAGAATGCTAAAATATCTCTACTTACATTCATTGAACTTACTGTAATATAATATCTGACAAAAATCTCTTGTTCATTATACTTAAATGGATTTTCATGCCCTATTCCAAAGCACATGTTTTAAAATAGGAAAGAAGGATGCAGGCAAGGGTTAAGGAATTTGACTTTACACCTGCCAATTGCATAGTTTACTTTATTCATCCAGCATATTACCTATGTGTTTCACAATTATTGGAATCATATACTATAATTACAGAACTAGTAAAATTAAAATATGTAAGTTTCAAATATGGTATTACATATCTTTCTATGAATTTTTGAAAGAAAATATCAAAATGAAGAAGTATTAACAAAATAATCTGCATAATTTCTAAGAGATCAGGGAATTTTTTTGCAGAGTTATCTTGAATATATTTAAGACAAAAGTAACTTATAGAGATTGAAGCAGAATATCGATAGTCTAAAATCACCAGTCAACACATCTTAGTAGTATCTCAATTCAAGAGAACTAGGTCCACTATCCATTAGCCAGTATAGGATTAGAGGGACCTATATTAATTAATAAACAACAGTGTTTATAGCCTCTGCCCACATGTTTAAAGGCAGCCCAACATGCAATTTCATAGTTCATGCACACTCCATTATTGTTCTATTCATGCGCTCAACCACTCCATTTTTATGTGGAATCCTTGGAACCATTTTTTGCCTATGAATACCATTAGAAGAACAATAATCTTCAATATCTTTTCTGCAATACTCACCACCATTATTAGATCTTAGACATTTTAACTTTTTACTCGTCTCATTCTCAACCAAGCTTCTCCGTTTTTTAAAAGTTTCAAATACATCAGATTTCTGCCTAAGGAAATAAATCCATAGCTTCCTAGTTGCATCATCAATTAATGTAACATAATACTGAGAGCCACTGAGAGAAGATACCTGAGCTAGTCCCCATACATCCGTATGCACAAGCTCCAATTTATCATCTTTCTTTTATTTCCCATCTTTGAGAAAACTAACTCTCTTTTGTTTTCCATACACACAACTTTCACAAAAGTCCATATTAACACATTTTAGACCTAGTAGAACATTCTTTGAATGAATCACTTTCATACCTTTTGCACTCATATGCCCAAGTCTATTATTCCATAGTGTTGATTCAAAATCCACAACAACTATCTGATTTTCTGCCTGTTGAATTGCAACAACTATTCTTGAACATTGATTTTTATCTACAATAGTCACACCTTTTGCTACCACTAAGGCACCTTTTGTAATCTTCCAATTTTTATCACTAAATGTAACAACACAACTTTCATCATCTAGTTGCCTTGCTGAAATTAAATTTCTTCTTAACTTTAGAACGTTCCTTACCTCATGTAGTAGCCAATGATTCCCATTCTACAACTTAATCTTGATTCTTCCCTTTCCAACAATCTGACAGGGTTCGTTATCTCTCAAATAAACCAACCCAAAATCCTCTTGGACATAATCAAGAAAATAATTTCTATGGGGCATAGCATGAAATGAAGCCCCTAAATCTAACACACAAGAATCATCAACATTGTCAAGGGAAAGAATCAAAACATCCTCATCAGATTTATTACTTACCACATTTGCCTCTTTATTTCCTTCATTTTTATCTCCTTCTTTATTTTTTTGAGACTAGCAATCTTTCTTTAAATGACCTGGCTTACCACAGTACTAACAATCTCTTCTCTTCTCTTGTTCCCTCCTCTCAATCTCTACTCTCATTTCATCTATTTGTTGTTGCATTTTATCATTTCTCTTTCTCTGATTTTCCAAAGCCTCTCTTTGATTTCCTCTACTCTGGGAATCCTTAGAATCCAACCAATGACAAAATTTATTTTCCTCTTTCTCTTTTCCATTTTCAAGACCTCACAATTCCTTAACAACACAAATATTCAAACCCTCAAGTTTTACTTATGTAAATTATCTCCTTCGATAATCTGTTTACAAAACCCTCTTCCAATATTTACCAATATTATTGTAAACTACCTCCTTTGAAGATCTATTTACAATCATGAAAACCTCATTCCTTAAATCCTCTAAAAATTTCTTCTTACTACTTGCACATTCATCTGCAAGCAAAATCCACACATTCTCCACCCTTGGGTCCTGGTGCAAACTACCTCCAATTGGCACTTCTACCTGCACACTCAGGAACTCCCACTTTGATACTACTTATGAAAGGGACTCACCATGCTCTGATACCACTGATGAAGGAGGGTCTCAAACATAAACCATCTCATACAAACACTTAACAAAAATAAAAATTAATGTGCAAAAATCTGCAACAAGATTATAGCTCTTATATTCAACTTTTTTGGCATATTTTTTTTCCAAACTTTAGAAATGCATACAAAACCCTTTGAAAATATGATTACAACAAATAACTGAGTATCCTGGACTGATGTACAACAATATAAATGATTCTCAAACTGATCTCTGACAAGAAATTAACAAACTACATCAAAACAACTCTTTCAATTCACATACAATCTCAACCAACAACCTGTAGTGGCATTCTTCAACCTGCAGTTGTTCCTGTCTTGCACAATGATCTCAAAACTTCAAATTGTTGTCTTCAAACCCTCATACCTACAACAAAATTTAGTCTTTGTAATGGCACATCTAGTTTTTACTGTCAATTTTCTAGAACCCTGAAACTAATTCTGTGTTTTTCTATTTTCAGGTACCTTTCACACAGTCAAAGACCTTGCTGAAAGACATAAAAGACCATTGTCAAAGAAAAATGGAATAAAACTACTAATGGTTGGTTGCAAGGTTAAATCTAGTTTTTATTTTCCTTTGGTTAAGTTAGGAATCTAGCATAACTAGGGAGGTTAAATTTACACCATATTTGTTGTGTTTGGAATGGTAGGTGAGTATTCTCTCCCCTTAACTGGGTGATAAAAAAGCTAGACCCATTCACTTTATTTACATTTTTAACCTTAGAGGGCCTGTCTCCTTGCTTCGAAAGGAGGGAATAACCCAATCTGGAACACGCTAAAGCCAAACGACTTCCACCCAGGATATAAATGTGGGTGCTCGAGGAAAGTTCAAGTATCACAAGTATCATTTCGATAAGAAGGGTAGTAATGGTCTCTTGTCGCATGGATAGTACCTCACGAACGTAAAGTCCATACTAAAACCCCTTTTGTTGTAGTAAGCCCAAAATTACCTTTCTATTCTTTGGTGCAGTAACTGTTGTTGCCAAGTCATCCACATTCTCACAATTCTTAGTAGAGGTGAAAAACCTGCCATGGGAGATTCATGGGAGTTTGAAGCTTGGTTGGCCTGAGAAGAGACTGCACTATAAGGGGGAGCCTGTGCAGCCAAGCTTCTAAATCGACCGCTAAGAGTAAGTGTGGTTGGAGTAAAATCTACGTGGAATCCAAAAGAATATTGTCTTACACAGCCTAAGAAACGTGCTTGTTTGATGTGTCCTTACCAATGTGTTTTTAAACAAAAATGAAAACAAACACTATGCTTTGAAAACATCCAACCATTGATTCAAAAGAAAATTCAAACAAACAGTTCAAATTCACTATCAAAAACCAAAAAGATCTGTCAAAACTATCAAAACCAGAAAGTAATTTCCATTTTAGCGCATCCAATGACTATCCCAGCGCATAACTTACATATTTTAGCACATCCCTCTACTATTTTGACGCATTGCTGTCATAAAATAGTGAATCCATTCGCTATTATAGCACATCCCACATTCTATTATAGTGTATTCCTGTCATTCTATAGTGCATTCATTCTCTATTATAGCGCATTCATTTCCTATTTCGATGCATATAATCATTCCTATAGTGCATTTGTACCTTCCTATAGCACATTTGTATTTTGGCACATTCGAGCACTGTTTTGGCGCATCCAGTAAACTTGCAAACATAAAGCTGAATTTGACCTCCCATCTACAAATTGACATCATTTTTAGGGATCCCTTTTCAAACACCATCTTTCCTTGTCATAAATCTGCCTCAAACTTGTAGAAACTAGCATCATTTTATGTTAAGGGATTGGAAATCAATAAAATTTGTCAAGAAATCCCTTACCAAAAGAATCAGAAAGCCCAAAAAGCCACATAGTTACAAGAAAATTTTGAGAAAGAGATGCTTCTTGTACCAAAGTAGGAAGGTCTTGCTTTACTATTGAACTTTCCTCCAGAGATATCACAACTTTGATAGAGGATATACCAATGATTTTACTTTAGAAACTTTATCTTCACAAAAATATTATCAATGAAGGGTTCTTTCACATAGACATAATCATAGCCAACCCATTCATCATTCCTTCATACCTCAACCGGGAATACATCATAAGATTATTTTGTTCTAATAGGGCTGACTGGTTGCTTCTTTCTTTTTGATTATCAGGAAGTCATCAATATACACTTGGTTTTCCTGCCTTCTCTTGCCTCGTGGCCAGAGAGTTTCTGTAGAAAGCATCAAAGTAACCTTCAAGATTGACAATGGCAATGAGTACAAGGTCAATATAACTTAATGCTAATTGGGTATGATTTTATTTGTTCAAGACCAATTTAGATTCATTTTTTGCTCACACTACTTTTATTTACATTTATGTTTTTCTAATATCCATTTTCCTTTACATTCATATTCTTCTATACATATTGTGTTTACAATAATGTTTTCCTTAATTTAATCTAGGGGACAAGACCCAGTACTTGAGCAACTTTCAATGTCATGCTATTAGGATTTACTATGAAGCTAATCCAAAGTTTTTCATTGCTTCTCAAAGCCATATTGCAGTGCTTTCTCTACAAAGCCCACATGATCCCCATCAGGTATCTTCTTTTTGTAGTCTCTAAATTTCTTAGAAGAAATCAACAACCAGTTTGTCTAAATGTGGCTCCTTTTCTACACATTAATATCTCTTTTGGCAACAATGGATCAAATTGGATTCATGGGGTCTTAAAGAGAAGGCTCTCAAACATGGATATCAAGAGTGGGACCAGGTAAAACCATTCATAATCATGCTCATATTGTTTTATTGACTGTCTAAGAGCTAAGTATCCAGGATAACATTCTGTATTTTTCTATTGAATTTCCAGAGTGAATAATTTTGGGTTTGCAATCTTTTTTTTAATACACTAGCTAAGTATCCAAGATGCACTGTAGGTACTCTTTCTCACCAAATTGCTCATTTTCCACAAATTTAGATTCTAGTGTGTAGTTTAATATTCACTAGTTTGATTTTTTCCTTTTTAGCAAAATTAGAATCCAAATCATAGGTTGTACTTGTTGTCCATGACAGTCCCCTTGATCTCATGACTCATCATAGGTATTATAATTTTCTCCAATTGTTGATCAATATCAAACGTGGCCATCATAATATCATCCATAGCCTCCATATTCTACAATTATTCATTGGTCATTTCTCATACATAGTAACCAAATAATGCAGGCCTAGAGCTTGGACTATAGATGTATGCAAAAAATGATAAATCCCTGCCTCTGTAAGCCTAATTAAACACAACAACTGACATGTTGTTTGATATTTTAAATAGTCATATGACTGTCCTTTTTCTACCTTGTAAACACTTACTCAATGCATACAATAATTTATTGAAATGCAAAGTTGAATGGCCTCTTGACTCTTGACACTAATGTCAATAAATTTTTCCAAAAACGGTTAATCATATTGTGATCTAAATTTTCATAATGAAGTCTTCCAATCTAAGCATTGATGACAATCCATCTTGTCTTTTACTACCCCTATTAAATGCTCATGGTCTTGGCACATCAACTTTCTCTCTTTGATTGACCTATCCTTATGTCCTGTCATTATCCCTATGGATGCACTTTGGAGCCTCCTACTACTTTTATATATTTCCCAAAGTCACCCTGATATGCCTACATTTCAACGACTAGTTTTTTTATTTAAAAAAACTACATTGTTCTGTCAAAATTGTGACGAACTGCAAAAACACTCGACGACCTTGCTATGGATCCGACGAACTTTTGTCGTAATGACTTTCCTATTTTGTCATGAGTGCGATGAAATTTTTCCATAATTACTTCCCTATTATGTCACACGTTTGATGAGCTTATGTTGTTAATCCGATGGTTTGGCAAAGCTATGCCACCCATGCTCCGAGCACTAATCGTCGCTACACCGACGAATGTATCTCGCTGCTCTGATGCTTCAGTGACGGTATGCCACATGTGCTTTGGGTACTGTTCGTCGCTAGACCAATGACATTGTCATCTCCATCCCAACAATTGTATGTCGATGCTCTGATGCTTCAACGAAGGTATGTCGCACGTGCTCCAGGCACTGTTCATTGCTAGACCAATGACTATATGTCACTGCTCCGACGCTCCAGCGATAGTATGCCGCACGTGTTACGGGCATTGTTTGTTGCTAGACCGATGATACTATCGTCTCCATCCCAATGAATGTATGTCGATGCTTCGACGCTTCAGCGACGGTATGTCGCACGTGCTCCAGGTACTATTTTTCGCTCGACCAATGACTATATGTAGTTGCTTTGATGCTTTAGCGAAGGTATGTCGCTTGTGCTTTAGACACTTTTCATTGCATGATCGACGAAATGGGAATCACTATTTCGACGAGTTGGCGTCGGGAGGCCGACGTTTTACTGTCCGTCCGAATATATATGAAAATTGAGCGACGGTGCTGATTTATGTGATTCGTCGGTCGGTTGACAATAGATCATCGAAATTTCGACAATAGATCATCGAAATTTCGATGAACAGTCATCGAAAATTGGGGTCAAATTCATTAGTTTAAATTTCCTTGTAATGTTGGCAATAAATGCATGATATCTATTCATCTATAACCATTTCTCCTCAAATGTTGGAATTGTCTATAAATATGTTATGTGGAGTGGCAACTATTTCCTTCAAATATTGCTTTAGTTGACCAACCATTTATTGAAACACTCTCTTTACTTGAATTTACATGATATCCCCATCCCTAGTTATTTTACATATATGAAAAATCATAGAATTTTTGTTAACAAAATAGGCTCTTTTGAGTAAGTTATTATTAAATTCAATATTGTTATTTCAAAAATAGTGATGATTGGAATTTTGTATCTTTCTCAAAAAACAAATATATCACCTCAAGGGATAACGGCTTGTAAAAAATGGAAATGATTGAAAATGCATCCTATTCAATGGGTAGTGCACGATCAAATAGTTCAAGTGTATAAAGAAAGAATCAGATGGTCACCACCCCCACAAGGCCTTGTTAAGTTGAATTTTGATTGGGAGTTGAAAACCTTAGATATTTTGGTGCTAGATGTATGTTCAAGAATATGGATGGGAATTTTTTGTGGGGGATTTGAAGAAGGTATAATGTTGAACCAATAAAAAGGTTGACATATACCACTTGGAAGAGGCCTCAAGGATTTTTATTTGCTGGGTGCCTCAAAAATTATAATCATGGGCAATTCAATGGTTTTAAACAATTTGATCAAGAAGTAACAAATTGGTAATTAGAATTTGAATAATATACTATAATTTATGTGGAGTTCATAACTATTTTTTCTATTTTAAATTTTGTGAAGAAAATAGGGGTGATAGATAATTTGAAAAATATTTCCTTTAATAAGCCCTTAGAATACCTTGTTAGTATTTTATAAAGAATTTTGGATGATAATAATCTTGTTATGCTCACTTGGAGGTTGAGACTAGTGCATGATAATAAAATTTTTATTATATTTGGGTGTACTACTAGTGCATGATATTGCAAATTATATTGTATTTGGGTGTACTATGGAATTATGAATTTTCATAATTCCTTGGTATGATCCTTTTTCCTAACAATGTTGATGTAGGTATTGATTTCAACCTTAGGTGTCATATGTGAAGAGGTCATTCAAGATGCTCTGGACTCTTTTACTTAGGGATTGTTTGGCTTTCAAACATGTGCCACATAATTTTTTACTTCATATTTTGAGTGAAATGGAAGATGCAAAGCTATATTTTTATGGTATCAAGATGACATTCTCTGGGTCCATCTCCTACCAATGCTTGCACTAGATTTTCTCTTATGAAGCTAATCACATTACAAAGGCCATTGCAACCAATTTTAGTATATAATTTATGAATAATAATGACTTAGATATGATTAATTTTCATATCACAAGCCATTTCATTTTTTTACTTCAATTATTTTTACAAAAACTATGTTTTGACTAGTTTAGTGGTGGTAGCACATATTAGGTGAAAGCTTTTTCCAGGGTTGCAAAAAGTTGTCTGAACGATAGAGCTTAGAACCATGATAAGTTTAGATTAGGGTTGTCCCCTATGATTTTTTTGGAGTTATAAGAGATATTCTAGATGTTGATCCCATTATCGGGCGGGTGGAGATTGTGTCCCCTATGAATCTTTTTGGAGTTAGATGAGATATTCTAGGTGTTGATATCATTATAAGGTGGGTGGAGATGTATTTGCCTGTGGTGCATAAAATTTCAAAAGATGTTTCAATTTTATCATATTGAGAGCTCCATTGAAAAGGGTTGTTCGGTTTTATAAGACTAAAGACATGTATATTGTTAATGGAGCCTTAAAAGACCTTATTAGGGTGGCTCATTTCCAACCTCTATTAGATATTGATTTTTTAGATGGTGGTGAGTTATTGCTAATAAGGCTTGGAGGAAATTTCTAGATAAAAACTAAGGTGATGATAAAGGTGGTAGTTGTAACTGTAGACAAGCCTTATGGTCGACACTTGTCTAATGCTCCTATTAATATTATAGCTAATATTTGCAATCATAAAATTCCTTTTGGTGATTATGGATGCAAGAGATAATGGGGGTTAAAGACATGGTGGCAATAAAATAAAAATGTTCTATATTGAATTAGTACTCTTTCTAATAGCAGTTGTATTTACCTAGCTATTTCTAGTATTATCTTGTTTTTTGATTTAGGACTTTATAGTTGTTCTTTATTCATTTTTTCCTTGTTGAGCTTGAAATAATTTTTATCTTATTACATAATTTTATAAAGTTCACATGGTTATTTGTCTAAGGTTAAACATATTCAAGTTCATAGTTGCATATTACTTCTTGTTGTTTGGTGTTTTCTAGGACAAATTTTTTTTTTTGGGTATGTTAGTGTCTATCTTTATTTTTTGAATGTTAATTTCTAAGAGGCTCTTTTACTCATAGTCATATTTTATATTTTATATTTATATTTTAAAATAAGATAGTGTTATCTCAACCAATTGATCAATTAAAAATAATATATATTTTATATTCATAATTATACATCAAATATCTTATACACTTTTTTAAAAAGTGATAGGACATGCTTGAAAAATCACAAGAAATTTATTTTTTATATAACCTATACTATAGCCATTTAATATGGCTAAACTTTAAACCAAATCAAAATATATTATATTAACATTTGTACATGTATTAATATATTATATTGCCTTTGTCAATACCTAACATTCTAATAACTACTTAAATAATAATAATTTAATTAAAACATTTCAATTAAATATAAACTTCCCAATAATTGATGTATGATAAGAGTTGATGACGTAAGCAGATAGGTGCATGCAAGGTTGTAATGTGACAAGTATGTGAAAGTCCAAAACGCTTTTCCACCTTGCTTTTCCACCAATAAGTTGATATATTATTGAAAATATATTATTTTATAAAAGTATTATTGAAGGTGGAATAATGTTAGTAGTTTTATAACACTCCTTGGAAAAACAATGAAAATATTATCCAGCATGGGAAATATAACGAGTCGCTGGACTTTACATCATCTAATTTCATTTTAATTAAACTATTTTAGTGTAATGATTAAAAAAAGTATAGGATAATTAAATATAACCAAGTAATAATTAAGAGTTAAAAGATAGCAATATTATATTAATTGGTTTATATTTATATATATAATGGTTATAGTAATTTCAATGTAGAGATCATTATGGAGATTAATCAAATAAGTTTGAGTGTCAAATTGATTATTCGATCTATCTTGGATTAAATTTATTCATTCTTCTTGTGTCTTTTGTAATTTGTTTTACATTTATGAAGTTATGTCTAGTATTGTTCAATATACTAGACCTTAATTTTGCTTTTTGTAAATTGTCTATTCTAAATTTGATCCTTGATCAATGTATTCCTTCTATTTTATGCATAAATATGTTTGTGTGTGTGTATGATTAATTTATTAATCAAATATATACATATATACATATGTATGTGTGTGTATACACACACACGTATATACATATATGCATACATGCATATATAGTACAGTTAGTCTATCTTTGTTTAAATAGAAATGTTTTATGTACCTATGTTTAGTAGATGTGTGTTTTTATGTACGAAAATATTTATTTATTTGTATTCTTAGATTATAAGTAATGTTATGCTATGCAGAATTAATAGATATACATTATTGAATGTTATCTATTTTTAGCCTAACTTAGTTTGTGAGTTAAATCTAAGTATTAAGTGATTAATAATGGCTTAATCCATTGTGGTAGAAAGCAATAAATGGTGCTAGTATTTGAGCTTGTTGACAACAAATTTTAACCAACTTTATTATATTTGACAAAGGATTGATTGTAGAAGTTGATAAAACTCAACCTCACAGTCCCCAAGAATCACCTACATGCAATCAACTATCACATGCAATAGATATCCAGAACAAACAAGAGGATGTTCTGTAAGCCCTCAAAGAAAATATGTGCAAGCTAAAACTAGAATAATATTATTGAAAAATCTAATAATTACAATGTGATCAATCCTTATGAAGAGATCAAGAAAACCTAAAATTAGGAAACCCTAGTGTGCACACTTAATAATTAATAAATAATTATTAATGTGCCTAAGTTTAGCTTAAGCAACCTAAAGGAATAAGTGACTTAATTAATTAACCAATATGATTAAATTAATTAAGTGGAATGACTTATTACTCTAACACCCCCTCTTAAGATGAACTTAGGGAGTAGCTAAAACACTAGAAAAAAGATGCATGAAAGCAAAGATGGGTCCCAACAACAAAGGCATGATCAGGTACCCAAGTACAAATGCAATGCAAACTAAACTAACCGAGGTAAAGGAGAAAACCCAGTGGGAACAAAACTCCTCCCCAAAATAGAATGCAAAGAGCAACTAAGTGATGAAAGATGGAGGAATCCATAAGACCCCCCAAGGACACCATCCATCACAAAGATACATGAAATAACCCCCCCCCAGAAGAGAGGAAGAAAGAGACCACAGATCCTCCCTAGAATGAAGTAGCCCCAAAAGAACTGAAGAAACTACATCTCCTAAAAGAAGTGAGAGGGAAGAGGCCGAATGAAAGAAATCTCTGAAGGTGAAGTAGGTGTATCCCATGATGTCTCCACAGAAGCAGGTGTGACCTCAACAAATGAAGAAGTCAAAGTGGGTGAAGACTGAATAAGAACCTCCAAAGATGGATGAAACTGGATCTTGTTGTTGTTGAGCCATCCATTGTATCTCCTCCAACTCTTGTTGCAGTTGTTGATACTTCTTTGTTCAGGATGCCCAAAAACCCTAAAAATGCCTTTCGTTTCGTCGATTTTGGACCTCTTGAAAAACAAAGGCAATTTTTTTTGACTTATTACTCTAACATTGATGACTATATGCATTTGATGAGATTCCTCTTGGGGAGTTTCTAGGAAATGAGGTATGTTTCTTTGGTCTTTTTTAAAATTTTGCATGTAATTAGTTTGTTATCTTTTGCTTTGCATGCTATCGACTCGGTTTGTTTGCATGGATTTTTTGGTAGTTAACTTGGGGTTGGTTGGGTATTAAAATAATGATAGAGATGAAAGAAAGAGAACAATGGGTGGAAATGGAGAGTGTAAACTTTGGAAAAGAAGGAAACTCAATTTCTATTACATAGGGGTGCCCGGTAAAAACATCACTTTGATTTTTAAATTCTATATTGTAGAACTTGGATAGAATAGTTGTTTGGTAATCATTATAAATATGTTGCATATATTTTGTTTATAAGTTGTGGCAATAGTTATTATATGGGTTCAATTATAAAATTTTATACTATTAAGTTTTAGTTCTTCCTTGATAGTTTTACATGAGTGTTGTGAGTCCTCTCAAATTTTACCTATTATAATAGAATCCTCCTAATTTTCTCTAGTTATAAATAATTCATTAGAGAAAAGTTGTTCAAGATTTTATAAAATTGTAAAACATTTTTCTATCTTGGATTCTAGAGTCTAAGCCATGTTTAAATCTTGACTATTGTAACTAGTAAAGCTCTAAACCATAAAATTTTAATTTATTGGGTTGAGCATAGCCATATCCATGAGAAATGTGTTTATTAAATATTTTTGTTGTAGCTTTTGATTTTGTTCTAGGTCATGTTGATGAGTGATTTTGGGAGAAATTTTGTGAGAGGAAATATATTTATTAAAATCATTTTTGTGGGCAATCCCAAACCTTAATGCCATTGTGTGTAGCATATATTTGATATTATTTTGGGAAATTTGAATATTCCTTTAGTGAGACCTATTTTTATTATTTATTTTGTTGTATAAATTTTAAATATGTCTATTTTTTCTTGCAACTAGACAAAAAATAGATTACCTAGGTTTTTACTATTATAAAGTTTTTTATTGAGTGATAACTATTTATTAAAGGTTGTCATTGTTATAGTTTGATAACCTTTTTCTAGAGGTTGAAATTGTTATAGTTTGATAGCCTTCTTATAAGGATTGCTATTATCATACTTTGGTAACTATTTCTAAAAGGATGTCATTGTTATAGTGATAAAATATTTCTTAAAGGTTTTCATTGTTAGAATTTTATAATTAATTTTAAATATTGTAATTGATATGTCTTAATAACTATCTCTAATATGAGAGATGTTAATTATTATGGAGTTTCCATTGTAAGTATTGATCAAGAATGCAAGTTGCAATAATTTGGATTACATTTCTACACAATAATAGTTATCAAACATTACTTTTAGAACTTGGGTATTTTTATTAAAGCAATAGATATTGGTGTGACTTAAATATAATTAAACCAATAATTATTGTATGTTATCAAGTTATAGGTAAATTTTATAGCTTGACAGTTAGGTTGAGATTAAATACACCATACTTTGAACCTAGGAATTTGATTTGTACTAGGTCATGGATTTGTGGCATGGATTATTTGATAAAATATATTTGTGGGTCTTTAGTGAATTGAAAGAAATTTGAAGCTATTCAATCTAGAAAATATTGACATTATTCTAGATTGGATGTACTTCTTGTCAAAAAATGTGAACTCTTATGTGCTATATGTTGTGTGGTCTCACAACACACACCAAGAATGCAAGGCTAGGGGACCCAAGTTGAAAATTATTAGTTGGCTAGTGGCATCAAGGGGTACACATAAGGGAAGTTGGAATTTACAAAAAAACATAATTCACATCAAAGTGCATCGGGTGTTAGGAATTCAAGTAAGCGGGTTTTTGGGAAGTTTGGACCCGGGTGAATAAAAAAGATGAGTTCATTGAGAAAGTTGTAGAGATTTTTGCGAACATGAGTTAAAATCCCACAATTACAGAAAGGCCAGTATAAGGTGAAGGTGAGGGTTTATGGTTCATTTTGGGAAATGCAGTACATTGGCTAGTTAAGTTTTAAAGGAAGCTAGGTAATTGGGTTTTGAGTACCTAGGTAAATGGTGCATTAGCATAAAGGTTTAAACTTGTTATTCAATTTTTCTTAAGTACATCAAGTATCTGGAAACCCACTTTAAGTCAGTGATTTCATGAAAACATTAAAGCTTGCCATTTTTTTTAGATTAGTGTTTTGAAGGAACTAATGTTAAGGAGTGTTTTATTTTAATAATGTTCCTATTGATGGTTTAAAATGGAATTGGCACGTGGAATTTTATGTGTAGGGGGGATAGGTTGTTGGAAAATGTTTGGGTATGTACAATCAAGAAAATTTGGGTTACGAGCAAATCCAACGATGTTTCCTAAGTTGGGGCGTATACTTCAAGAACTCATGTATAGAAGAAGTGTACAATGAAGAAATATGGGTAGTCGGGGGGGTGGAGATCTGGGTTAAATCCAAAGGATGAGTGTGGTGCCAAGTCTTGGGGTGTTACACTTACATGTATATCTCCCAAAACAACAACTTAGAGGTAGGAATGCAAGGTCGATGGATTAAAATTTCTATATCCAAAGCTGATCACCTTGAATATCCAACAAGTTCCTACATTCTTTTTAAGGGTTTGGTTGATGACCTCCTCAGTCAAGTTTGATTTCCTGATGGTGTTGCGAAGACCTATGTCTAAAAAGTTCAAGTACCAAAGAAATTCAAAGTGTTTGTTGACTTACTCCAAAAGATTCATGTGCCAACTATCATGTGCCATGTGTTATGATACGATTCATTCCTTGGATTCTCTTTTATGTGTTCTAATGAAACTTTTTGGTTGCCTTGTTCTTATAAAAGGTTGAGATTTGTTCCTTTTTTAAGGAATTTCAAAATATGTGAAATTACGGAGATTTAAAACTCTTGCCAGTTTTATTTCTTTTTCCTATTTTTTGTACCATTCCAGCTTAAAAACTTGTATGTTTCATTTGAAGCTAATTAATATCAAAGACAATTTAAATCTATTACCTGAGACAAAATCATACATAGTTGATTGTTTATTCCTATCAAAAAATCATGTGTTTTTTGCCACATTTGGGTGCATATTGACACTATTTGGTGGCAAATGATCTTATGTTTCTTTAAAATTTACATCATTCTATGCCTAGCTATGAAGCAATATGGTGAAGTACAAAGTGGTTTTCTTTGATTTAGTTTCTTTCTTGGTACATATGTGGATAATAAATGGGAGAACCTTAAATTTTAGGATTTTCAATGCTTTATTTTAGAGTAGATGCTAAATATTTCTAGAAAACTATTTTTGAAATGACAAATACATGGAGAATTCTTGTAAATCTTTCATTTCGATGAAGTTATAGAGAAATTTGTGTTAAATCTATTGATTCTTTTCAAATGGTTTGAATTCATGAAGTATTCTTGCAAATATTTATTTTTCATGAAGTTATGAAATGATACATGTGTGATCACACCAAACTTATGTTATTATCCTTTGGATACAAGTTAGCCTAAGAAACCATAGACCCCATGTGATTAACAACAATTTAAACAAAAAACCCTAAGTGAACCTAGTGTGTCAAGACCTAACATTCACGAGCCTTGGGCTTAACTAAGCTTTCCTTTAGATTTGGGTGTTCCCAATGGATCTTTCAAGAAGGTAGGTTTTTGCATTCTTCATATGAGAATTCATCTTTCTGCTAGTGTGTGTGTGTGTGTCCAACACTCGCGCCAACACTATCTACATTGTATAACTATTTTATTTTGATTATAATTGGAACTTGTGCTATTTTGAATCAAAATTTTAAATTAATAATATATCATATGTGATCAAAATTATTGATCTTTTGTAACTTAGATTCTAAGTATAATTATATCATATGATATTGTGAAAACAATGATTACATGGTTTAGTTTATCTTATGTGTATGATGAGATATTCTAGTTATATAATATTTATTAGTAATATTATTTCTAAAATTATTTAAATTCTTGCTTAGTTAATTAAATAGAATTATTAATTTGTTTTATAAAAATAATCAATCATTACTATAAATTCTAATGTTGTAAAATCATTCTCAAATCATGATTTTAGAGAAACTTTTCAATCAAATTCAAATGATAGGAAGAGTTAACTTGGGCCCATAATTAAATTCAAATTAAAATTTTTAGGGGTCAAAATAAAAAATATGGATTTCAACTAGGTGTAAGGTCAAAACATCCCTAATTTTCAACTTCAACCTTAAATTTTACATGCACTTTAGTTTGCATCTCCTAGTCATGTTTTAACACCATTTTACCCATTTTATAGTCTTTTCATTTATGAAAAAGCATGAAACATTGAGAACTAGACTTCAAACCCCTCCCTAGTCATCCTTGAAAATCTAAAAGCCCAATTCACTTAGGAAAACATGTGGGTTTGGCTCTTATGTCTAGACACTACTGAAAACACAACACTCAAGTCTATTTTCAAATGTTGAGTTTTAAATTTTGCAAAGCTTTTAAACCTTGACTATCACTATGTTCTTAATGGTCATGTTGCTAAGAAAATCCTATACACCTAGTTTTAGCCTCTTTTTGTTGAGTTGGAATAACTTGAATCATACAAATCACTCTAATTTTCTCCCTACATTGTTATATTATAAAAAATACTCCATTTTTCGTGTAATATACAAAAGCAACATTATTGAAGACTAATGTATTGGGAGCTACTAGATCCAATAAATCCATAGTCCTCAAATGATTCTTATCCTTATGAACATTACTCTCCTCTTTGATCATCTCATTCTTCCTTAAAGACCTATATTTCTCATTTCTTATCCTTCTATGAATCCATAGCCTATATAAAATTTTCAAAAACCCTTTTCTTTTAGATATGATGCCCCCTCTCCATTAAATCCATATTTTTGTAATTACCATTACCTATTTTGCTTCCATATATCACACACCACCATATCTTAATATTTTCATTATATAAATTCACATATTTACAAATAACACCACATTATCACTAGGTTGTATACACTTAGATCTATATATGGTGTTATTATTAATGCTATGAATACCATCTACATGGAATCATTGAGTTAGTCTCACAAATAGTGGACCCTTTTCCTCTATCCCCAAAATTTATCTATGCATATCTTAAATTTAGAGCACTTGTGAGGAATCTAAAATTCAAAGCTCATCATTTCAAAAATTAGGTTAGCATACTTAAATGTTTAAAGGTTACACAATATATAGATACTAACTTTATCATTAAGATCACTTGTACTTAGTAACAGTGCACAAGGGTATCAAATATTAAAGTGAATCATTGATGGGTAGCAACATATTGTTTTAAAAATGAGTAGAAAATCCTAACAATTTACTCAAACCTACTTCTTAACATAGATCAAATCCTTTTCATATCAAATTCATCTTAACATAGATCAAATCATTTTCATATCAAATTCATCAAGTGCTTTAACTCTACTTTATTTCCTAAATGTAGTTTATATTTTATTTTTTTTCTAGAAGCTCTTGTAGTTATTATAGAAGATCAATTTATGTTACTTTTATTTATGTAATATTTCATAAATCTAATATATTTTCCACTAAGTAGAATATGAAGATTTCTAAGTAAAAACACTTAAGGGTATATGGAAATTTAATCTTTCATTGGTGAACCAAACATCTTGCATGGTATTTTCTAATTCTAAAAGACAAATATAACAACCATCTACTTTTTAAAAAATATTTACTTTTGGGTAAAAGTATAAAATGTGTCATACTTTCGACCAATTTATCAACACAAGTGAATTTAAGTATTTCTAACTAAAAATCAATTTTGGTCAAGCATATGATCTTGTAAGATTCATTATCACTAAGTTAGATACGTCCACAACTTTTCCAACTAAAATTGTTGGTTAAATGCATATGTAGTACCACTTTGAGGCCCATTTACCAAAAAATAGATTTATTTGAAAAAATTAATGTTTCAAAAACTTTTGCTCATGTAAATAATTTTTTTTTCTTAAATATAAAAATACTTTTTGGTAGATCCATAAGTGTAGTATATATATATATATATATGTATATATATATATATGTATATATATATATATATATATATATATATATATATATATATGTATATATATATATATGTATATATATATATATGTATATATACATATATATGTATATATACATATATACATATGTATATATATATATATGTATATATATGTGTATATGTATATATGTATATATATGTGTATATATATATATATATGTATATATATAACTTAATTATTATTTATGTTTTCCTTTTTATGTTTAATAAAATAGGTTATCAACAAAAAATATTAGGTTGATTACCATGTCAAGGAAAAATAGTAGAACTTATTAAAAAAATTAAAAAATGTATGATGCACTACATAAAAGAATCTATATCAAGATGGTATATTTTTTTTCAATTTTAGATAAATAGATAATATGAAAGTTGACATCAAACATAAATAACTATGTTTTAATACATGCACATTATAATATTTATTTAAAAATTACATATTTATCAAAATTGAAAAAAATATATCCATGCACTAAAGTTTCAAGTTATAAATACACACACAAAAATGGAAGGAAAAATTAAGTTATATAAAGATTGACGTCTCATGTAACTTCATTTTTTGGTATTTTTTCAGGAACTAAATTATAGTGTCAATCTATTAAAAAAACTATATTAAATAATTTTTATTTTATTTTTTTAAATACAATATAAAATATACAAAAAAATAAATATTTTATTATTTTACATCATTTCAAAATTAAAAACATATATGTCACTTTTTAGTGATTCAAGTTTAAAAGTTGGATCAATTTTGGTCGTTTCCTTTAAAAAGTGTGACACAGATTTGTACTTTTACCTTTTTATTAAATTTATTAATCCCTAACACACCTTATTCAAACATTGTTTTCCATTTCAATATTTTCCATTTTTTGTTTCAATTTATTTCTCATTACAACACCATTCCATCTTTCACAATGCTTAGATTGTTCATCCCAATGTCTATATTACTTACTCTCATGCATTCCTCTTCATGTTTTAACTTAAAAATACTTCTTTAAAAATTCCCATCATAAGTTTTCTCTTTGACACACCTTTCAATCCTCTTTGTTACCCTAATTTCTATTTTATCCTTTTATAAATCCACTAAAAATATTTTTCTATGTCTTATTTCATCATGCCACACCTTTCCTATAATTTCCCCACACCACTTTCTTCCTCTACTAATATTTACCTCTATCCATGTAGCATTTATCAAATCCTATACCCTATTTTAACTTGATTTAATCATTCACCATTACCACTCATCTCCCATTATTCATTCTCTCTTCCAATTATAGCTCCTTTTTTTCCCACTCTAGTAGTAATAGAATATGATAAATAATATTATATTGCTTCTCATCTTTAGGACTTGAAATATTTTGCTAACCCTAATCTAAATTGAACACACACTTCTCATCTTGTTGATGCCTTAAGAAATATTATACTTAAAAATTATTTCGTATAGGGTAAGTGCACCAATCTGTGACACAATTTAGGTGCCAAATTGAAAAAATGATCCAAAAAACCCGAAACAAGGCCTTTGGCACACGCCAAATGAAAAAAAAAAAAATTGGCATGCGCCAAATGTGTTTCTACACATAAAAATAAAAAACAGGTTTGGAACCCTCATTTTCTGTTCAACCCACGGCTTACGGAGGAGGAATTGAGGTCTGCAACTCGCGCTCACGAAAACTCTTTCATTCTTTGCATCCTTAGCTTGTCATTTTCCATGAGGATTCCGCCAACACATCGGAGAGGTCGAAGATTGCAAAAAGGTGTGTATTTCTATTCTATTTATTTTGAATTTGATTTGGAATGCAATTTTAAATAGATTTTTATAATAAAACTTTGTTCTAATTCTCAGGGAATGAATCTCCACCTCAAAACATTGAGAATGCACAATCACCCCCTCATGAAGAGCCTTATATACAAGAACAACCCAAAACCCCTCCATCAATTCAGAGGCATCCTCAAGGAACACAAGAAAATATTCAAAATCAAATTGAAAACAATAAAAGGGACCTTCAACAATTAATTGCAAGATTAACCAAGCATGCCAAAACCCACCCTTATAGAAGAGGGATTGTTGTCATTGAAGTCAGTTTTAACTCATGTAGGAGAAATGAGAGAGAAAATGAATTTTTGGTCAACTAAGAGAGATGAGATGAGGCAATTTTATGCTAATGGTTTGTCATATGCAGATGTCAAAAAACTAAAAATTAGCAAAGTCGAGTTGTGTGCCCTATTTAAAGACCCAAAAACCAATGAACCTTTGTCCCATGCATGCAGGAGGTTCCCCATCCATTGGTGCCACCATGATTTAATTAAAATCAAATTTTGGGAGCAGTGGCGGATGGTATTTGACCAACCTCCATGCAATAACCATGAGGTGCCACAATAATTTTTGAGGAAACTCTATTGTGAGTTTGTCCTCAATAAAATGCCAAACTATTTTGACATCTTAGACTTTCAGGGTAGGGGTGGGGGCTCCACACACAATAGACCTATTGCACGACGTAATCCACAGTTGACACCAAGAGCCTTAGGCAGAACCATGGTGGAGTATGTCGTTGTTCCTTCCATTGTTAAGGACAGTATAGAGGTGGACATGATGAAGTTGATTGGCTCACTCACCCAGACCACTTTACAGTGTGTGAGTCCTCTAGTAGAGCCTAGTGTGGAGGAGATGTGTAGGCCCCGAGCTCCACCCCACCATCGTGGCACTTGTGGTGTTGTTTGAACTTACGATTATCAAGGTCCTCGTGATGCTTCTACACATCCTAGGCCAGTTGCGGAGGCGATGGCTTTCATAGATGATATTATGAATGATACATTCGGCATTGACACTTAGGTAAAATTTAGCAAGTTATTTTAATGTTGTTTATAAAATATATTTTGAAATTTAAGAATAACTAAATTAGTAGAATTTTGATATGATGAAATTCCAGGGTCGCATTGTTCATGAAGGATGCTCTATTCCTACAAACCCTTATAAATTATGGACGATGAGTCCACAGGTATGCAACTAGTATTAAAGATATTATTATTGCATTTGAATAGTTGAATGTTATATTTGAATGTTTGTCTCATAACATGATTTGGATTTCAAACAGTTTCCTAGTGCACCTTCTTCCTCCACACCTCATGATTCACATCCTCAAACAACGTACACTGAGGTATCCTTTTATTCATTAATGGTGTTGTAAATCTATGTTAGCTAGTTTTCATAATTTTGCATATATATAAATCTAAAAAATTGATGAGAAACACAAACATTGCATTCAAGTATTCCTTGATCATGTCACATTATGTTCTCCTATATCAACATGATACCTAAGATATTGTTTCATTTGTAGATGTTGATAAGAGATAGCCTTGCTGATGTTGGTGGCACGATGGACCATGGAGTGGCTATAGCAATAGCCAGTTCTGATCTACTGAGAGAGGTATGGAATAGATTAGTCGATTTGACATTATATTTTCTCTTTTATGGTCTATTATAGAAAATTTTCACAATAATTCTATGTAGTTTAATTTATATCTTCATGGTTGCTACAAGTGATTTTCACTCCAGATTGTGGATGTCGTGATGTTGTAAATGTGCATGATGACTATATATATGCGGTAAGTGATTATATATTTTGTTATATGCCATTCCACAATTCAATTTATATGTTTTAGCATATTTACTTTTAATTGTATCAGTTGAAGGTCCAAATTGAAGAGAGGAGGAGTAGCGTGCGTGCTCGAAAGACAAGAGAAGCAATTGTCACTCCATCCAATGGAATTTTGAAGGCAACACGAGATCTATTTTCTTCCCCTAGAGGGAAATGACTATGTATTAGTGTTAGTTTTTGTATGCCTATGTGTCATTTTGGAACATATGTTATGTACTATTGATATATATACATGATATTTTACGTCCATATGGCTCCTTTGTACTAAACCTATATAGTTTTTTTGGATATATTTATATACTTTTATCAATATGTATCATTGTATAGCCTTTTGGGTTTTTTATTAAAGAAACTCTTATTTTTCTACTACCATTCTTGAATGATGTTATCATGTGTATCGTGTAAGATTTATGCTTGAATTTTGTAGGCATGGATTTTGTTTACATTTAATGGTTAATTAATTACTTTTGAATGCTCAATAAGTCTTGGATCTAAAGCATATTGTATAAATAATCTCCATTCATGGTGGTTTGTATCCTTTGGAATGCTTCAATTACTTGTGCCTCACCGATGCAGAGGCAAGGAGGCTCAAATCCAATCAGTCTGATAACCTGCCTTCAAGGGTCTCCTAACAAGATTAATACAACATATTCTGAGCAATCTGCACAACCTCAAAGCCCCATCAAACCAAAATCATCATTCAACACCTTACCCAACAATCCACCCTTGTAGCACTTTGATGTAGAGCCAAGGTGGAGAAGACTCACAACAAAGGAAATATCAATTCTCAATCAAGAACTCTTCTTCATAATGATTCAGCCTCATAGCCATCAACCCACCCTCAAGGGTCTCAAATCCTCAACCTTGCAAATGAAAAACAAGACTCCACCAAGGCCCTACAAAGACCATCAACATTCATACAATGAAAATTGAATCAATTGATAACAATCCCTAAGTTAGATTCATGAAGGTTTTCAAAACTCACATTGGTGACTGGTTATTCTTATAGTACTCAAAACTTAGTTTTAGCCATATTTCTCCCAACCTTTCCAAAATACTAGTTAATTAAAAGATGGATTGAGATACCATTTTTAGGGCTACACAACATACCAAAGAATCAATGGTCACTCTTTTGGACCGACATAGACTTTCAACACACCTACTTCAATTTTGGCTTCACAATTAGCCCTTTTTTCCAAAGGGACCACCCTTCCAACTTTAGTTATCTACCCAAATTCCTTGGAAAGTCTTAGGTCATGGTGCCAAACCTCAAATTTTTTCATTAGTTTGTGTCTACAAAGCCTCTAACTCACTATCCCAAGAAACCCTCCTAAACCTTCACAAAATCAAGGGTTTTAAAGAAACATACAACTCCAGACCTCTCTCGACACTTCCAAAGCCCCAAACACCTCAAAATAATTTTTCACAAACTCATCAAACCCTCAAATAACCCTTAAAGACATTAATTCTTAAAAACCTCTCTTTGGTTCTTCACTTCCATGTTGGAAAACCCCTATTCAATCTTAGAACAGTCACAAAAATGCCACATAATTATGAATCCTTATTCCAAAATGATTTGACACACTTATTAAAAAAAAAAATTAATCAATCCAAAGAGATATAGTAGAAAATAGTAGGTGGATTGATTGTTACATCACAAATTTCCCCTCAAACCCTTGATTCAGCAACACTTGGACAACCATTGTTTGTGTTGGTTCTATGTACAAACAAAGAGTTAAGACACCAAAAAAGAAAAAAATTAATTAGAAAACATATAGGCACATCCTCTAAAATTATTAGACCATGAAGAACCTATATGTGCCTGTACAACACTCAAAAAGATCAAGAAAACAACATTTTTCCAGAAAATTGTAACAAATCTTCTTCCACTCTATCATTCAAGACTTGGTAAGGATTTTTAAAGAATTTTCCAACAACCATCTTCTCCCCAACGCCCATAACCAACCTTGGGATTACTTGGTCCCTTAATTACATTTGTTTGTGTGAAAGTTGCTTTGTCAGCATTTTACAACTTATATGATTTCTAATTGACTTCTAAGATGCAAAACACCCTATATTTGAATTATGCTTGATCTCTCAAAGCTTATTACACAAAATAAACCTAAAGACGCTAACATTTCCCTATTGATGTATTCAAATAAAAAAAATTGATGATGTGGTGTAGGTGCTCCTGCAGCAAACTCAAAACCCGATCCAAGCCTAATCTCCCCCAATCCTTCCAAAGGTCCAAACACCCCACAATACCTCTGCCCTAACTTAAAAGACACTCACAATCCCATTCCTTTCAGTATTTCTTAGATTCACTACTTGATTTCCTTACTTTCATGGTGGAAACACCCTTGAGCAACATTAGAACTTCACACCCTACTGATTTTATTCATTCTCTCAGCCTCCAAAGTATTCAGACACCAAACTAATCATGGTACATGCCAATCCACTAAGCCACAGGATCATAATAGTAGGTGGATTGGCTAATGTGTCATGGTGTTTCCCTCAAAACTTGTAACAAAGAAAAAAAAGTAGTAACCAAGTTTGTTGATCCCACACACACCAACGGTGGATTTAAACCTTCAGAACAAATGCAAAGAGAGTAAACACATATGCAATCAAGTATCCAAAGCCTCAAGTCATGATAGACTTGTATGGGTCTGTGCAAGACAAAGAAAATTCAGGAAAACAAAGAAAACCAGTGATCAGTGTTTTCAAAAGTATATTTTCTTATTAGAAACTAAAAAAAATCAACCCTCAACTCGGGGTATTACAGTAATATATCTTGATACCACCTTCCAACTACCCCTTGAGCCGACCAACCACCATAACCATCCTTTGTAGAAAATAGACTTTTGTAGTTTATATTCATGTATTGCACATCTTTCAAACTCAAAGCATCACTTCACATTGCATAATGAATAACTAGCTGCTGATAGATGACAAAATTTCAATTACAATATATCTTTTTACAAAGTCAACCTAAGTAGTTATGCAATTACTTCACATTGCATAACTAATAACTAGGAGCAGCTGCCAATTTCTTTAGCTTGTCATGGCATTCCCTGAGACCACATTTCTTTGAGGCATTTTTTCAAATAGTTCATTCCCTTGTCTATGCTACGACATTTTTCATATATGTCTACCAAAGAATTTTATCAAATAGTTCATTGCCTTCTTGCTATGGCTAAAAGCCTAAAATAGATGCTTTCGAACAAGCTATGGATGCTTGGAAAAAAATTATCAAAGCATAATCATAAGCAATAGCATAGACAAGCCATTGAACTTTTTGGAAAAATGCCTCAAAGAAAAGTGGTCTCATGGTGATGGAATGCCATGAAAATCCATAGACAAGGCAATGAATTGTTTGAAAATATGCCTCAAATAAATGTGGTCTCATGGTGATGGAATGCCACGATGAATTCCTAAGGTGATGGACTGTCATGGCATTCCATCACTATGAGAACACATTTCTTTGAGGCATCTTTTGAAACAATTCGTTGTCTTGTCTATGGTATGACATTTTTCATACATATCTACCAAATCATTTCATCAAATAGTTCACTGCCTTGCTGCTATAGCTAAAAGCCTAAAACAGGTGCTTTCGAACAAGCTATGGATGCTTGGAAAAAATTTGTCCAAGCATAATAGTAAGCAATAGCATAGACAAGGTATTGAACTATTTGAAAAAATGCCTCAAATAATTGTGATCTCATGGTGATGGAATGTAATGAAAATAATCACCATGAGACCGCATTTCTTTCAGGCATTTTTTGAAACAATTCACTGCCTTGTCTATGCTACCACATTTTTCATACATGTCTACCAAAGCATATTCTCAAACAGGTCACTACCTTGCTGCTATGGCTAAAAGCCTAAAACAAGTGATTTTGAACAAGCTATGGATGCTTCAAAAAAATATATCAAAAGCATAATAGTAAGCAATATCATAGAAAAGGTAGTGAACTGCTTGAAAAAATGCAGCAAAAAAATTGCTTTGAAATGATAAATTTAGTTGTGCTTTGATGTAGAGCCAGGATGGAGAAGACTCACAATAATGGAAATGTCAATTCTTAGTCAAAGAACTCTTCTTCATAATGATTCAGCCTAATAGGCATCAAATCACCCTCAAGGTTTTCAAACCTTTAATCTTGCAAAATAACAACAAATCTCCACCAAGGCCCTACAAAGACTCTCAACATTCATACAATGGTAATTTGAAAACAATCTCCAAGTTAGTTTCATTGAAATCTCCAAATCTTGGCATTTTACCCATTTAACAACAAGTTGTCCCGGTAACTCTCTCATCAGTCCCAACACACTGCCAACATGCTTCTTCATTGTTTTATCAGTGTTATCTATCTCTATAGTTACAAACCATGCTTTCTTTACTCTCACATCTACAAGAACAGGACATTCTATGGTGCCCACCATAAGAATTTCACACAAACTTGGTGTCATTACCCCCTTTGCTGCTACATCGGTCCTTATATCCACTGCCCCTGTATTACCAGACCTATAATGGTTCCCAAAACCATAATGTTTTATTTCCCTCACAACACTTACAGGATCCTTGTTCCCACACATGATTACTTTGGCTTTACCTTTCACATGATTACTTTGGCCCCCTTTTTGCATGGCTTACAATGCCTTTTATAAATTTTTCCCTCTTAGACATTGCCTTTTCTAACTTCTCATCGGTGCAACTACCCTTTTAACTCTTAATATTCCTTGATTTATGCTCTCTTGTTGCATAATTACATCATGATTACTTTTTAACAACATTGTATTATTTCCATTTTTTATATTTTCACCTCCTAGTGACTTATTTTATGACTTGATTACATTCAAATTAGCCATTACAAGGCCTTGACACATCATTTTGGCTTGAACTTACAAATTGGACAAATTAGCCTTTTGAAGGAATTACATGATATGGGTGCTCCTGCACCATGCTTTTACTCTTCTTTAACATTGTATATCTGCTCCTTTTTATAAAAAGAGATAAAAGAACATAAAAAATTGTATAACAAGAGATAAAAACTATCTTTTTTGAAATCGAAAGGCATTTCCATAGCATAGAGATATAGAGAGAGAATAAAATAAAGAGTTTAACGAATAACTAGATGTTGATAGATGACAAAATTTCAATTACAATATAGCTTTTTACAAAGTCAACCTAAGCAATTATGCAATTACTTCACATTGCATAACTAATAACTAGGAGTAGTTGCCAATTGCTTTAGCTTGTCATGGCATTCCATGAGACCACATTTATTTGAGGCTTTATCTCAAATAGTTCATTCCCTTGTCTATGCTACGACATTTTTCATATATGTCTACCAAAGCATTTTATCAAATAGTTCATTGCCTTCTTGCTATGGCTAAAAACCTAAAACAAATGATTTTGAACAAGCTATGGATGCTTGGAAAAAATATATCAAATCATAATAGTAAGCAATAGCATAGACAAGCCATTGAACTTTTTGAAAAAATGCCTCAAAGAGAAGTAGTCTCATGGTGATGGAATACCATGACAAGCCATAGACAAGGCAGTGAATTGTTTGAAAATATGACTCAAATAAATGTGGTTTCATGGTGATTGAATTCCATCATGAATGCCTATGGTGATGGACTATAATGGCATTCCATCACCATGAGAACACATTTCTTTGAGGCATCTTTTCAAACAATTCGCTGCCTTGCCTATGGTATGAAATTTTTCATACATATCTACCAGAGAATTTCATCAAATAGTTCATTGCCTTGCTGCTATGGCTAAAAGCCTAAAACAGGTGCTTTCGAACAAGCCATGGATGCTTGGAAAAAATCTGTCAAAAGCATAGTAGTAAGCAACAAGCTATGGTCTCATTGTTTTTTTTCACTTGAAAATCAGCATGATTTTATTCGCATTTTTTTGTAGGTTTTAAAAGCATTTTTTGCCAATTTTTTAGTTTTTGACGTTCAAATGGGAAGTTTCTAAGCGTCGTGGTGTCCGATTAATGGCATGTTGAAGTTCACAGCCATTTTGCGCTTTGGACCCTTAAGGGATTGATCTGGTTGAATGTAGCTCAGAACAATTCCACGTGTTTGGGTGTGAGAGAGGACCATTCCTAGTGTAAACGTACCCACCCGGATGTGTTGGAACAATTTCTTTGGTCACACGACCTGCAAAATGAAAGTTGCACCACTTTGCAACTTTCAACTACTTGCATTTGACAACCTTTTTCCCCGAGTGAAAATTGGCCAACACAGGAAAATGCCTCCGAGATAGAAAAAACCAAGAGAGGTTATTGTAGAGGGGCGCAACATGATCCTATAGGTTCATGCAAGAATTTTATAAGCATCGTGGTGTTTGAGTAATGACATGCTGAAGTTCATAGCCATTTTGCGCTTTGGACCCTTAAGGGATTGATCCGATTGAACGTAGCTTGAGAGCGATTCCACATGTTTGGGTGTGAGAGAGGACCATGCCTAGCATAAACGTACCCACCCAGATGCGTTGGAATACTTCATTTGGTCACACGAGCTGCAGAAAGAAAGTTGCACCACTTTGAAACTTTCAGCTACTTGCATTTGAAATTTTTTTCCCTGAGTGAAAATTTTCCAGCACAAGAAAATGCCTCAAAGATAGCAAAAAACTGAGAGAGGTTATTGTAGAGAGGCCTAATTTGATCTCATAGGTTTAGACGAGAATTTTCTAAGCGTCGCGATGTCCGAGTAATGGCATGCTAAAGTTCACAGCCATTTTGCGCTTTGGACCCTTAAGGGATCGATTCAATTAAATGTAGCTCAGAGCGATTCCGCATGTTTGGGTGCAAGAGAATACCATGCCTAGCGTAAACATACCCATCTAGATGCGTTGGAATAGTTTGTTTGGTCACACGAGCTGCAAAACGAAAGTTGCACCACTTTGCAACTTTCAACTACTTGCATTTGACAACTTTTTCCTGAGTGAAAATTCGCCAGTACAAGAAAATTCCTTCGAGATAGTGAAAACCAAGAGAGGTTATTGTAGAGGGGCCCAACATCATCCCATAGGCTTAGACTAAAAGTTTCTAAGCATCGTGGTGTCTGAGTAATGGCATGCTGAAGTTTGTAGCCATTTTGCTCTTTGGACCCTTAAGGGATCGATCCGATTGAACGTAGCTCAGAGCGATTCTGTGTGTTTGGGTATGAGAGAGGACCATTCCTAGCGTAAATGTACCCACCGGGATGTGTTGGAATAGTTCATTTGGTCACACGAGCTATAGAACAAAAGTTGCACCACTTTGCAACTTTCAACTACTTGCATTTGACAACTTTTTTCCTAAGTGAAAATTTTCTAGCAAAAGAAAATGCCTCTGAGATAGCAAAAACCAAGAGATTTTATTGTAGCAGGGCCCAATGTGATCCTATAGGTTCAAACGAGAATTTTTTAAGTGTCGCGGTGTCAGAGTAATGGCATGTTGAAGTTCACATCCATTTTGCGCTTTGGACCCTTAAGGGATCGATCCAATTGAACATTGCTCGGAGCGATTCCGCATGTTTGGGTGTGAGAGAGGACCGTGCCTAGCATAAATGTACCCACCCGGATGTTTTGGAATAGTTTGTTTGGTCACATGAGCTATAGAATGAAAGTTGCACCACTTTGCAACTTTCAACTACTTGCATTTGACAACTTTTTCCCTAAGTGAAAATTTGCCACCATAGGAAAATGCCTCCAAGATAGAAAAAATTGAGAGGTGTTATTGTAGAGGGGCCCAACATGATCCCGTTGGTTCAAACAAAAAAGTTTTTAAGCATCGCAGTGTTTAATTAATGGCATGCTAAAGTTCACAACCATTTTGTGCTTTGGACCCTTAAGGGATCGATCCGGTTGAACATAGCTCAGAGCGATTCCACGCGTTTGGATGTGAAAGAGGATTGTGCCTAGCGTAAACGTACCCACCCAGATGCATTAGAATAGTTCGTTTGGTCACATGCACTGCAGAAGAAAGTCGCACCACTTTGCAACTTTCAACTACATGCATTTGACAACTTTTTCCCGAAGTGAGAATTTGCCAGCACAGGAAAATGCCTCCGAGATAGTGAAAACCGAGAGAGGCTATTGTAGAGGGGCACAATGTGATCCTATAGGTTTAGATAGATATTTTTTAATCACCATGGTTTACCAGTAATACATTTTCAAATATTGTTGCCCTTTTTCACTTTGCACCCTGAAGGGATCAAGTTGGTTGAACCATAGTAGTTGTTTTGTTGAATGTCATACCCTAAGGTATGTTAGAGATGACCTAGGTTGCATCAATTTCTATGAGGCATACGCTGCCCCTACCTTGTCAACCCTAAGCAATATTATTTTAGGGGTACTCTCGATGTTAGGATTAATATATAATGAACCATACCCAAGCCCTTGATATTTTTGTCATTTCTCTAGAAAAATGGGTTATCTTACTCCTTGTTGATGTAGACCAAGGCTACCATTTCATGTGAATCCCCCATGTTCTTAATGCCTTGGAAACCCTTACCACATTAATCTATTGGTAGGGTTGTTTTATCTCTCTCATATTGGAACAATAATTTGGAGATTTCTTCCTCTATAACCTCTTTGTTTAGCTCTCCCCACTTGGAGAAAACCATGGGTACAAATTTGATGATAGAAGAGGATTTTTTCTATGTGTTATGGTTTTCCATATGTCTTAGGAGAAGATGGGAGCTGTCCTACATAAAAATCCCCTTTAATACCATAGTCTCTACAACCCTTGTCTTGTCTCGTATTTGGACCTTGATATTTGGAAAGAATTAATGTGAGGTGGATGGATCAATATAGGATGATGAATGTGAGGCAATATCACTATTAGAAACTTGGAGTAGTTTTTAATATTTTTCTTCAAAGTTATGATAATAATGGAAAGGCCAAGGGTGAAGGGCACACAATCAACTGAGAGGGGGGATGAATTGGTAGATCCAAACAATTACAATTTTTAGTCTATGTTCAATGCTTCTGGGTCAAAACAACCTTTTCTTTTAAAATTTGTAAGAGGTTAGTCTCTAATTCCTTGAATGATTCAAATTCACATGCATGAGTAGGTTGTTTTTTTATTATTGAATTTAAGAAATATTGAGTTGAGGCGTTGGGGTTTTGTTACCTTTTAGGTCTCTTCTACCAGTTTTTTTGAGCTTTCATGGCAGTCAGATGTGCTACAAGCTTTCAAATGGAAGACTACAAAGAAGTTAATGTCATGTATACATTGAAAAAGTGATGCAGAGCATCTACAAACTTCAGGGTTACTCATGAACCAAACCACAATTTGAGAAGATCAGTTAACAACTCACCAAAAACTCACTTCAACTTTCAACAAAAACTCTTCATTTTCACTTGAAATTCACAAGGCTACCAAACACCAAATCACCAAATCAATATTCCAGATTCTCATCAAACCTTAATACACCTTTAACATCATCCTTTAGGAATTTTCAAAACAAAAACATTCACTCATACCACTGTTTGTACAAATTCACACTTTCTTGCAATCAAAACACAAAATTACTAGTATTAGCCTAACTGGACTAAAATGGGTATATTTCACAAACCACATTGATTCTCCATAGAAAATTACCTTTTCAAGGACCCATTATTGAATAATTTAACATATCAAATATTAAGGTATAATTGTTTTGGAGGGATCAACCTTAAAAATGACTGTATTGCTGCTACAAGGCTTAATTTACCAAAAATTTGTCATAAATTGACCATAATTTTCATAAATCATCTCCAACCCATGATATAAAACCTATTTGGGATACCCATTATTGAGTTATATGTCATACATAAAACTTAGGCTTGGTTGTTTCAAAACAAAACCTTCAAAAAAATACTGTTACACTTGCATAAAGGCCAAATTAGGCTTGCACACATAGGGGTTTATTGAATCTTTACACTCCTAACCCCAAAACGCCTTACCAAGGGATAAGATACATCAAATATGGTTTTTACATACATAATAAACCATTTCCTACTCCATTCCAAGGTCTTTTCTTCAAACCTTAACTTCTAGCCATGAATTACATTATACCAACTTTAGCAACATTTGAAAATCTACTTATGTGACCACCTAATGACTTAGTACATGACTTTAATACATTCAAATTGATCATTACATAGACCTGACACTTAATTTTAGATTGAACACACACATTTGATAAATTAGCCTTTTGAAGGCATTTACATGATCCGAGTGCTCATGCACCACATAGCAAATCAATAACAAAGATAAAAGGATACCATACAAAGCTTAGAGTTGATAAAATTTCAAATGCCTTCTTTTCTTTCACTAATTTGGGAATATCAAGTAACAAAGTTGAGGCTTTCAACTTTAATAATTTTAGGTCACTATGAAGAATTTTGTGTCCCAAAACGTGAGATTGCAAAAATACCAAACAAGTGAAGGAAGATTGAAGGAGTTAAAAAAAATGATGAGAATATAAGGGCAAGGACAATGTCTAATAGGTAGAGATCAAAAGGGACTATGCCAATAAACTCAAAGGAGTATATTTGATACTGAAAATGAGTGAAGTGATGGCATATGACAGTTCATTGGAAAAATATAGCAGCAACATATCAAATCTTCAAGATATAACACAGATTGAAGAAAACTTACTTGCCTTTGTAAAGTTCATCTTGTTCCTTGTTTGACTGCTTTACAGTGTTGTTGTCATCACACGTCATGTGGCACTACTATCCTTCATGCATGAGGTGGAACCCACACTCTCGTATGCACTCATCTAGGTCTTTACAATGGAATTTTCACTTGATTCATTCAAAACTCTTAGCCCAAGATCCTTCATGGTGGGCCTAAATTTGAGTTGCCTCATCATTTCAAAAAATAGTTGGCATCTTCCACCCTCACTTAGCTTCACAAAACAAAAAACTCCATATCCTTTCTACATATCTTTGACATTTACTTTTTGGAATCTTATTAGGCATCCATTTCAAAACATTGGAATCAATATCAATAAAAAATGTAGGTTTTCTATAAACTCTAGGAGGAGTTCCCAAATGTAAATTTGTGTCAATATTGGGAAGGTCAACAACATTGGGGATAGATCATGTACCTTCAATTGGAGGTGCAATTGATGACATACCTTGAGATTGACATGTAAATGATGTTGTACCTCCAACTTGAGATCTCGTTTGTGGAGTTCCTTCAAATAGAGATGTGTTTGCTGATGTACTTTCAAAATGCAATGTTTTTGATGGTGTGTCTTCAATTGGAGATGTGATTTTTGATGTACCTGGAAAAAAACATGTTATTAATGTGTCTTCAATTGGAGATGTGCATTGAGTTTCACCTATGGTTGATGATGTGCCCCCAACTTCTGTATCCATTCTTGTCCTTCTACAAACTTTCCTCATTCATGCCATTTGTTTTTCCAATTTGACATCTCTCTTAGATTGCACAGGAATTTGTGGTTGTATGGGCTGCAATTCCTTTGCTTCATGAGCTACATTTTTTTATTCTCTTCTCCTTGCATTTTTAACTGCATGTTCTTCTGGTGTTAGAGGCTTCGGTCATTTCCTCAGCATGACCTTCAATGCTACATGTCCACAAACACATAGAGAGAAAAAGTAAGTAATGCATTTTACAAAAATATTGATGTAGAGAGGGGTGGAAACTATTCAATATAGAAAATCAATGAGAATCAATCAGATTCCAAAGCAAAATCAGATGTTCAACTGAAAATCCCATCTTTTGCCAAGCTTTCCCTTATAGCATAGGTAACCCGGTTCAAGGGCCTTTTCACCAAGATTTTCCAAAACACTTGACAAAATCAGGGATGATTAAGATACCCATTTACAAGTTATAAAACATAGGTAAACCCTAGCATCAACTCCTTTGGACTAGCATTGACTTCCGATAGACCCACCTTGGAAAAGGCTATTCAATTAGCCTAATTTACAAAGAGAGTACATTTTAAACACTAGATATTTATGCAAGATCCTCAAACAATAGTATTTTATGTGTCAAAACCTCCAATTTCTTGATTTTTTTCCAGGTCCAAGACCTCTAGACCCCTAATACACTAAACCCTCTTGCCTTATGCAAAATAATTGGGGTTTTAATGAAAATCCTATCTCTCGAACCTGCCAGACCCATACAAAGAACCAAACACACTTACCAAACCTTGCACATGGTGAATAATACATTACATGGACAGTCCTTCCCACATTTTGTCAAAACACCACTTGAAGCCCTAATTTTCACCATGAAAAGACCCTGCTATAGTCCTAGAACATTATCCCAAACACCCACCCTTGACCCCAAAACATTCTAAATAGGTTAGGCATGTATTTTAAAAGTTAGAGGACCCATTCCAAAAGTTACAATAGGCAGAAAAAGTGCAATGGGTCTAATTACATAATGAAACCCCTCAATCCAAGAACACTATGAAAGTAGGTAGCAGTAGTAAAAAAAATATAACTTTCGCTATACAAAAAGTTAGAACCTCTAAAAAGATGAAAATGAAAGATAATTCATTCATCTACAACATCCAATGGGTTTCATATCATCTTACATTTTGTACAGGTCGTACAACAACAAGAAAAGTGAGAGAAACCAGTAAATTTCTAGAATTTAATAACGTTCTTGATAAAAAAAAATGGGGTACAAATCAACCAAAAGCCTCTCCTTCGAGGCATTGAAGGTTATTAAACATATTTAGAATGGCAGTCTTCTTGAAAATCATATCTTTTTATTTATTGATGATCTTTTTTTTGTTTTAGATGTGAAATGGTCAGTTCAGCATTGAATTGAGGTTTTTGAGATCCAAGATTATTTGAAATTGATCTAATTATGATTGTTGAAGGTTTTGTCTCCCTACTCTGCATCACAAACCTAGGGTATAAATTGTTGACACCTAAATGAAAACTAGAGACTGTTGTGTTTATTTTTTTCAAAACCAAAATTTTGATTGTCAACAAAGTCATGAAGAATATGGATTCAAAGAAGGGTTTGTGATGCTATATCTTATAATTATTCACTATTTCTTTGGCAATGAGGTAACTTAGAAAGACAATAAGCATTCTCAACTATGTCAACTCACTTGAATTTATCTAAGAACATGTGATGAAGTTGAATTTTGTATGGAACAAAAAAAATAATGGACACTTGCATGAACATTGATGAAAGCTATTAAGTTTTCCAAATTAGTTGAAAAAAGAATGAAATATGGTGAATTCCACTAGCCATGTCGGAAATGGACTACTATAAGCAATGCAAATAGAATTCATAAATAAATTTGTACTAAGTGTCATGTTTTTATTGTTTTTGTTCTTCAAACTCATAAAAATTGAACTTTTCTATGCAAATCTCATCTAGTTCAATGTTGAATCCTAAGTCCAATTGTTATGATTAATAAAATCATTAAGGAAATTTAGTTTATATTGTCAAAAATAAACAAATATACTAAATAAGAACATTTCAATTTACCAAAATGAATATATTACCTTAGATAATGTAAAATGATGTAGAAACTTCAAAATTTCTTCTTCTATGTTGTCTACCATGCAAATTGTTGGTAAAAAGGTGATGGATGAAGCATATATTGGTACAATATGAAGTTAACTACATAAAAACAGGTTTTTTTCACTTGGATAAAGCGATGAACCAGAAAAAATAGGAGAATGTGGACCTAAATCACGGGGTGAAGCCTTATTTTTACCATTTCAAGGTAAAAACACACTTGGCACACGCCAACTTTGGCGAGGCCAAATATGTTCCAATATAAAGGACAGACTTGAGAGAGAGGGAGAGACATAAAGTGGGATAGAGATAGAGGGAATGAGAGAGAAAGGGAGTGAGAGAGAGAGGGAGTGGGAGAGAGAGAGAGGGGGGGAGAGGGCATGGCAAGGATAAACCTAAGAGAGAGAGGGAGAGAGGCTAGGAGGGAGACACCTGAGAGAAGGAGTGGATGTCAAAGTGGGAGAGAGGGGGTGGGAAGGAGAGACCTAAGAGAGTACGATGGGAGGTAAGTGAGATCTGACAGAGAGGGATTGTGAGATAAGTGAGGCCTAATCCCTCAACCCCTATACCTTGTCAACCCACAACCCTTAAACCCTAATCCATCAACCCCCATACCCTCTTAATTTGTCAACTCTCAAACCCTAATCCCTCAACCCCTCTACAATATTAATCTCTCAACCCTTAACCCTTCAACCCTAATCCCTCAACCCCTATACCCTCTTAATCCCTCAACCCTCAACCCTTAAACCCTAATCCATCAACCACCATACCCTCTTAATCCCTCAACCCCTCTACAATCTTTATCCTTCAACCCTTAACCCTCAACAATCAAACTTCAAACCCTAATCCTTCAACCCCTCTACAATATTAATCCCTCACCCCTTAACCCTTATACCCTAAACCCTAAACCCCTATACCCTTTTAATCCCTCAACCCTTAAACCCTAATCCATCAACCCCCATACCCTCTTAATCCCTCAACCCTCAAACCCTAATCCCTCAACCCCTCTACAATCTTAATCACTCAAACCTTAACCCTTGAACCCTAATCCATTGACTTACCCTCTTAATCCCTCAACCCCTCAACCCTCAACCCTTAAACCCTAATACATCAACCCCCATACCCTCTTAATCCCTCAACCCTCAAACCCTAATCCCTCAACCCCTCTACAATCTTAATTTGTCAACCCTTAACCCTCAACCCTCAACCCTCAAACCCTAATCCTTCAACCCCTCTACAATCTTAATCCCTCAACCATTAACCCTTCAACCCTAATACCTCGACCCCTATACCCTTTTAATCCCTCAACCGTCAAACCTTAAACCTTAATCCATCAACCCATATACCCTCTTAATCCCTCAAACTGTAATCCCTAAACCCCTCTACAATCTTAATCCCTCAACCCTTAACCCTTCAACCCTAATCCCTCAAACTGTAATCCCTAAACCCCTCTACAATCTTAATCCCTCAACCCTTAACCCTTCAACCCTAATCCCTCGACTCCTATACCCTCTTAATCCCTCAATCCCTCAACCTTCAACCCTTAAACCCTAATCCATCAACCCCCATACCCTCTTAGTCCCTCAACCCTTAAACCCTAATTCCTCAACCCCTCTACAATCTTAATCCCTCAACCCTTAACCCTTCAACCCTAATCCCTTGACCCCTATACCATCTTAATCCCTCAACCCCTCAACCCTCAACCCTTAAACCCTATTCCATCAACCCTATACCCTCTTAATCCCTCAACCCTCAAACCCTAATCCCTCAACCCCTCTACAATCTTAATCCCTCAACCCTCAACCCTTCAACCCTAATCCCTCGACCCCTATACCCTCTTAATCCCTCAACCCCTCAACCCTCAACCCTTAAACCCTAATCCATCAACCCCCCTACCCTCTTAATATCTCAACCCTCAAACCCTAATCCCTCAACCCCTCTACAATTTTAATCCGTCAACCCTTAACCCTCAACCCTCAAACCCTAATCCTTCAACTCCTCTATAATATTAATCCCTCAACCCTTAACCCTTCAACCCTAATCCATCAACCCCCATACTCTCTTAATCCCTCAACCCTAAAACCGTAATCCCTCAACCCCTCTACGATCTTAATCTGTCAACCCTTAACCCTCAACCTTCAAACCCTAATACCTCAACCCTTAACCCTTCAACCCTAAACCCTAAACCCCTATACCATTTAAATCCATCAACCCCTCAACCCTCAACCCTTAAACCCTAATCCATCAACCCCCATACCCTCTTAATTTGTCAACTCTCAAAGCCTAATCCCTCAACCCCTCTACAATCTTAATCCCTCGACCCTTAACCCTTCAACCCTAATCACTCAACCCCTATACCCTCTTAATCCCTCAACCCCTATGCCCTCTTAATCCCTCAACCCCTCAACCCTCAACCCTTAAACCCTAATCCATTAACCCCATACCCTCAAACCCTAATCCCCCAACCCCTCTACAATCTTAATCTGTCAACCCTTAACCCTCAACCCTCAATCCTCAAACCCTAATCCTTCAACCCCTCTACAATATTAATCCCTCAACCCTTAACCTTTCAACCCTAAACCCTAAACCCATATACCCTTTTAATCCTTCAACCCCTCAACCCTCAAACCATGATCCATCAACCCCCATACACTCTTAATCCCTCAACCCCTCTACAATCTTAATCCCTCAAGACTTAACCCTCAACCCTCAACTCTCAAACCCTAATCCTTTAACCCCTATGCAATCTTAATCCCTCAACCCTTAACCCTTCAACCCTAATCCCTCAACCCCTATACCCTTTTAATCCCTCAACCCTCAACCCTTAAACCCTAATCCATCAACCCCCATACCCTCTTAATCCCTCAACCCTCAAACCCTAAACCCTAATCCCTCAACCCCTCTACAATATTAATCCCTCAACCCTTAACCCTTCAACCCTATACCCTCTTAATCCCTCAACCCCTCAACCC
The DNA here is from genome assembly GCA_007115665.2 of Sequoiadendron giganteum. Lineage (NCBI taxonomy): Eukaryota > Viridiplantae > Streptophyta > Pinopsida > Cupressales > Cupressaceae > Sequoiadendron > Sequoiadendron giganteum. The sequence continues at coordinate 594,198,919 of CM021100.1, forward strand.
TTAACCCTTAAACCATAATCCATCAACCACCATACCCTCTTAATCCCTCAACCCTCAAACCCTAATCCCTCAACCCTTAACCCTTCAACCCTAATCCCTTGACCCCTATACCCTCTTAATCCCTCAACCCTTAAACCTTAAACCCTAATCCATCAACCCCCATACCCTCTTAATCCCTCAACCCTCAAACCCCAATCCCTCAACCCCTCTACAATCTTAATCCGTCAACCCTTAACCCTCAACCCTCAACCCTCAACCCTCAACCCTCAAACCCTAATCCTTCAACCCCTCTACAATATTAATCTCTCAACCCTTAACCCTTCAACCCTAATCCCTCGACCCCTATACCATTTTAATCCCTCAACCCCTCAACCCTCAACCCTTAAACCCTAATCCATCAACCCCCATACCCTCTTAATCCCTCAACTCTCAAACCCTAATCCCTCAACCCCTCTACAATCTTAATCCCTCAACCCTTAACCCTTCAACCCTAATCCATCGACCCCTATACCCTCTTAATCCCTCAACCCTTAACCCTTAAACTCTAATCCATCAACCCTCATACCCTCTTAATCCCTCAACCCTCAAACCCCAATCCCTCAACCCCTCTACAATCTTAATCCCTCAACCCTTAGCCCTCAACCCTCAACCCTCAAACCCTAACCCTTCAACCCCTCTATAATATTAATCCCTCAACCCTTAACCCTTCAACCCTAATCCATCGACCCCTATTCCCTTTTAATCACTCAACCCCTCAAACCTCAACCCTTAAACCCTAATCCATCAACCCCCATACCCTCTTAATCCCTCAACTCTCAAACCCTAATCCCTCAACTCCTCTACAATCTTAATCCATCAACCCTTAACCCTTCAACCCTAGTCCCTCGACCCCTATACCCTCTTAATCCCTCAAACCCTCAATTCTCAAACCTTAAACCCTAATCCATCAACCCCCATACCCTCTTAATCCCTAAACCCTCAATCCTCAAACCTTAAACCCTAATCCATCAATCCCCATACCCTCTTAATCCCTCAACCCTCAAGCCTCAAGCCCTAATCCCTCAACCCCTCTACAATCTTAATCCCTCAACCCTCAAACCCTAATCCTTCAATCCCTCTAAAATCTTAATCCTTCAACCCTTAACCCTAATCCCTCAACCCCTATACCCTCTTAATCCCTCAACCCCTCAACCCTTAAATGCTAATCCATAAACCCCCTACCCTCTTAATCCCTCAACCCTCAAACCCTAATCCCTCAACCCCTCTACAATCTTAATCCCTCAACCTCAACCCTTCAATCCTAATCCCTTGACCCCTATATCCTCTTAATCCCTGAACCCCTCAACCCTCAACCCTTAAACCCTAATCCATCAATCCCCATACCCTCTTAATCCCTCAACCCTCAAACCTTAATCCCTCAACCCTTAACCCTTCAACCCTAATCCCTCGACCCCTATACCCTCTTAATCCCTCAACCCCCCAACCCTCAACACTTAAACCCTAATCCATCAACCCCCATACCCTCTTAATCCCTCAACCCTCAAACCCTCTACAATCTTAATATGTCAACCCTTAACCCTCAACCCTCAAACCCTAATCCCACAACCCCTCTACAATATTAATCCCTCAACCATCAAACCTTCAACCCTAATCCCTCGACCTCTATACCCTTTTAATCCCTCAACCCCTCAACCCCTCAATCCCCTCAACCCTTAAATGCTAATCCATCAACCCTCAAACCCTAATCCCTCAACCCCTCTACAATCTTAATCCCTCAACCCTTAACTCTTCAACTCTGAATTGCTCGACCCCTATACCCTCTTAATCCATCAACCCCTGAACCCTCAACCCTTAAACTTTAATCCATCAACCCCAATACCCTCTTAATCCCTCAACCCTCAACCCTCAACCCTTAACCCTTAATCCCTAAACCCTCTACTTGAGAGAGAGAGAGAGGGAGAGGTGGTGAGAGGTACATGCTTGAGAGAGAGGGAGAGGGAGAGGGGGAGAGAGAGAGAGAGAGAGGGAGTTGTGAGGGGAGAGGGTGTGAGGAGGAACGACAGAGAGAGAGAGATGGGGTAGGGCAGATAAGAGAGAGAAAGAGGGAGATGAGGGTGGGAAGACAGGATAGAAATTTGGGAGATAGATAGAGGGAGTGAGAGAGGGAGTCACTGTGAGAGGGAGAAGGTGTAGGAGGGGGAGAATTGACAAAGAGAGAGAGAGAGAGGAGGATGGGGTAGGATGAAGATACTTTAGAGAGAGAAAGAGGGAGCTAGGGTGGGAAGGAGAGACATTAGAGATAGGGAGAGAAAAAGTGGGAGATAGATAGAGGGAGGGAGAGAGACAAAGTGGCAGAGAGAGAGG